>JAYGXS010000425.1:0-19598 GCA_036362985.1 Ligula intestinalis
ACGTTCCCTAGCCAAGAAGTAAATGTTTAACCACTTAATACTTTAAGCAGCTGGGCGGGGAAATAGTTATAGCCTTGGCCTCACTAATCATTCTTGCCCAATTAACATTGTCCTGGAAACTAAAAGAGGCGTTGGAGCAAGTAAACCCAGTCTCGCATACATGCGTGTCTCTTAGTGTATTGTTTTGTATTTTTTTCACAGGTGCGAAACTTCCCCAGTGGTATTTGTGGACTATCCTTCCGGCATAACACAGCTCTGAAGAGGCATGTCGATGGTGTGCACAAAAGTAAGCCTTTTTAGTTTCATTCTTCGAATTTTCCCCTCGTTTTTGCCTGCTCAGTGTTTGTCCTTATTTTCTCGTGACACGCTATTGACTGCTGCATTGAGGAGGGCAGAGGAAGGGAGCGAGTGTAGATAGCCCTCAGGAATTCAAACTCACGGCAAATTGGAGCATTTCTGATTGTCTGGTAAACGTTGTGGGAATCAGCACGTGTGTGGCCCGCGTAGACAGTCTGTTTACTACCTCGTCCGATTGTCTATATATTATCTTGTCGTCTATCCTTTTTTATGATACGCGAATATCGTGAGGTTGCACATCAAGAAAGGTTTTATAATTCTCTTTGTCCCCTGCAAACAGTGTCAGACCCTCTCGATCTGGTTGCTTATTTAGTCATTTGCATTAGATTTGATGCCTGAGGTAAAGTTAGGGTTAGAGCTAGTAGGGTGAAGTCTTGCTATAGGACACAGAAATAGGAGTTCCTCTGGCATTTGGCATGATGCCACCTGCATTAGTAGGGAGGAAGTCCACGTTTCTAAAGCTGCACTACTCGTATTGTTAAACCTTTACGAACCACAATAATCTGGGTTTTATCCTTTTAAAGAACATGTATGTGTCATGTACATTTTGCAGCCAAAATGTATCTGAAGTAATGAAGGACAAGTGACTTCTAGTCTCTGCATTGTGCTGCGAGGGGCCTTAAATTAGCTCACATAAACATTTCAATGCAGTAATAGCTTATGGACTTTCATATTATTTTGGTTTTAGAACTGCGAGCGTTTTTGTGTGCAATTTGTGGTCGCACCTTTAAGCACAACTCATCCTTGAAAAGACATCTCGAGCAACTACATCCAGATACCCTTCGCTGTGCTTATTGTGATTTTTAATCCTTGGCATCTATCATGTGCCTTTTTATTACCCATAAAATACAGTTCGTTTGTTGGTTATTGACAGTCCAATGTGTGCACCACGTCAAGGTTCTGTTCTACATCTGATTCCAGATTGCCTGTACCATTTCGGTTTTAAGTTCTATGATAATAATTCTGTGTCGCTGCGGGGTGCGCTTTCCGCGTTGAGACTTCTTTTTGCGAAAATGACTGCTTGAATATCATGTTAGTTTTAGGTATTGAAGGCGTGCTAAGCTGTTATAATCAAATGACCGTGAATTCCTCCTTTCTCCGGCGCTGTTTTGTGCGCAATTTTATGGTGATCGGAAGTAAAAACAGGCCAATATGTAATTATCGTGCTAGAATTTATGTATACTAGTTTTCAGACGGCGATATGGCTACTTGCCATTTCCATTCGGGCAGCTCTGTGTTCGTATTTACGTCACATTATTTATCCGCGTGTTTAAATTTAAAATATTGTGATGCCGAGGTTTAGCTCATAATTGCCCCCAGAAAATTTGACTTCTGTGAAGAACTGTAATGTTAATTTGCACCTTTTAATGAGAATACGTGTCGTGTACATTTTATAGCCAAATTGGTGGTGAAGAAGCCATCATGGCCTTTCAAATCGTCCGCTTGTCTACAATCCGCCTTACGCATTGATACAGACTCCACTGCTTGGTCGAGCGGAGCTCATTCGAGTCATACAGTGCGATCAGTTTCGCAGGATTCTTGCCTATTGTTGAAGCTTACTCCTACTGTAGTAGGCGATGTTCTGAAACCGTTTAAAGCTATGTTGGTTTTCACTGGACTGGACGCTACGAATTCTAAATGGCTATCTGAAGTGCTTTTTGGATGTCCTGCGTGTCTAAAATCCATTTTGCCCATTTATACAGCCCTCCTCAGCTGAAGCATGCATTTTCACGCTTTGTCGCTCGCAACGCTGCATATCTTCGCAGGTTTTCCCCATGTTGTGAGATAAGGCGGAACCGCTGCGAGCCCAACAGTACCATTTACCCTCGGGAAACTTTGAGTTACGTGCGGCCAATGCAGTCAAAGTTGTTCCCGCCTGTGACTTCTTCATACTAAGCCATACTTCTTCTTTAGCAGATGGCAGGGACACCAGTAAGCCGACTTCAGGCACGATGGTGGGAACATGTACTTTTGTAAAACGCTTGTCACCTTTTATCATTTTTCTGATTAATCTTTTATTCTCGTTCTAGAAGGAAAACAAGAGAACCCCTCCTAGTGTACCCCTGACTGCTACATATTCCCAAAGATCTTCTCTGTCACTTATTTTTGCACGACAACATCCTGGCATAGAACTATTAAATCTGCTCTCTGTGATGACTTTTGCCTTGTGTCCTGGTGTTGTTACAAGTGGAGGACGAGGCGTAAAATTTGCAGGTATCTAACTGGCGCAAGGTCTATACGAAACCTTTGTAACACTTTTCATCTTTGACTGAATTTGTACGGATTTGACTACCGTTAATATTAATGGGGCCAATTCCCACCTGGCCCACTCAGAGCCCCTTCACTCAATATAATTACTAAAATTAGCTACAAGATCAACTTTATCCACCGAATCTTATAAAGTTTGTTTTACCTTTCGTCTCTGATCCCTCAAGTATACAGATTTATGGCTGGGCTAGCAATATCGCGATAATAGGCATCCCCTGCGAATTTTTTTGCATGGGGGGCCAGCCGGGGTCAAAGTAATGACTTGCCCCGCCTGAGCCCCACCATGCCCCATGTACCATATTTACTAAAATTAGCTTAACGATCACTTTTATCCACCAAATATTATAAATTTGGGTTTACATTTTTTCTTTGGTCCCTCAAATATACAGATTTTCACCAGGAAATAACTTCTGGAATAGTAATTGGCCTTAATTCTATGCTGACGGAGCCCTCCTCTCCTGGCACCTTCTGAGCCGGCGGGGCAATGTGTTTCAAGGGTGGCTACTTACTACCAAGTCATACTTCGTGAGCAGATGACAGTGACGCGAATAAGCTGACATCGGGCACGGTGGTGCGAACCTGAACTTTTGTATTACGCTTTTAACTTTTTTATCGTTTTTTCTGATTCATTTTTTTTTTCTCTTTCTAAAGGAAAACAAGAGAAACAAGAGGATCTCTCATGGTCCCTCTCTCACTGTCCCATTTTCCAAAGGTTTTCTCTGCTACTTATTTTTGTACGAAACCATTCGGTCGTGGTTTTATTGTACAAATTCTATACGACGACTTTTTCTTGATGTCGTAAAAAGTGAAATTCCCTTAATGGCGTAAGTTCTATAGGAAACCTTTAACGTCATAACTCTTCCACAGATCTTTTCCGAATTAGGCTATGAGTAAAATGCGTACATTTCTGGCGTATTTTGTTGATTAAGGTCACATAGGCTGCCAAGATTTTAGTCTGATTACTCTTTTCCTTCCAGGTATAGTTTGTGATGTATTGGTGGTCAGAATTCATAAGAGGTAACCGCTTAAACACCTGAAAGCGTTTATTGGGGATCTTGAATCCTAATATGAGTGAATTTTTCCGAAGAAATAAGTTTCTTCTCACATGGATCGATTTCTGTTTTAGAAGCAAACAATGCTTGTCAGTACAAGGAATGGGCTAAATAAAAGGGTAAAGATAGACTAATAAGAAAAGGATTTTTAGATTCTTTGCCGTCTTGCATAAGAGGGAGTCTCAGATAAGCCAGGTTATGACATTTCGGTAGAAAATCAATACTTGCATCAGTTAAGACGCAGCTGACTGAATCAAGCAGGACTTTGCTTATGGTGAAACTATCGCCATATACGCAGGGGTTAATTTAGTTAAAGCCTAGCAACTGCGATCTTCAGGCCATGGGTATTTAGCAGAGAGGAAAACGGTGGAGGCCAGAATAAAATGAACAGTGTACTGTGTTCACAAGGTTAAGGAGTAAGTTGCCACTCGGTGTGGCATGGCAGTCAACAGCGAGAGAGGGAGAGTGGCGCCGTCTCGACCGCCCCGTCCAAGGGCAGAATTCCAAGTGCCATCTGGCGTCCATAATCCTGGGTGGCCACCGAATTCTTTTTCTCAGCGATCTGATGGTGATTGTTTTGACTACGCGAAGTGGGAGCAGGCGAGGCAGGCTGTGTCATAAGTCGCTCAGGCTATTGAGCTTGATACATACAGAGTGCCGGAATTTAGCGTCTGACCGCAGGCGGCAGTGGGTGCGCAGGACAATGGTGGCATTGTTCTCCGGCTGATCTTGGGTTCCAATTGGCTGCCATGGGCCACTACACGGCCTGGCGTGTAAATGGTCGGCACGCAGTCCACTAGCCAGCGTACTACAGCTTTGACTGTTTCGATCCTTAGAGGAGTGCATAGTAGATTCTGCTGCAGTACCTACTTCCCTAATGTGCCGAGATCCTGAAACATGATCAGGACAGTTGATATTATTTACTATGAGCACTTTCCACGTAAATATATATTTTACTCTTATTTTACACGAAAGTGCGGTCGTTGATTTCGACTACATCCACAGCAGGATGATACAGATAAAGAAACTTGCGCTACGGTGAATTTAATGCAATGTTGGACATGCGTTGCGTCTATCGCACATTTTTGTCCTCACCAACCGGTGTCATGACAGCCATGAAGAGCAGAAAGGTAAGCGGGTGCAGTTGACTTGCGCGTCCTGCGCTTGCAAGTACGCGTCAGTAAAAATATGTGCGAGAGTAAGCAGAAATATGTGGTGGATAGCCAAAAAATGCTGTCCGGCTTCCTTGTTAACTCAAACGCTGCCCTAAAGTCATTCGTAGTCAAAGGTGGCTGTTTCTCATCCGCTGACCTCATGACCCTATATAGACATCACTGCGCGTAATGACGAGAGTACCCCGGTCGATTTCAATGATCGGCATCCGCGCGCTCCACCAAACCGTAGCAAACGCTGAAGCAAGCCGAAGCAGACACGAAGGCAAGCTGCTTGTAGGCTGCAGCAAACTGAAGTAAGGCAGCAAACTACCGCAAATAAAACTAGAGTGAAAGTAGAGTCACGGGGATTCTTACCAGTCGCTTGCCGCTTTCACCTCCGTTTCCGGTGTAAAGACAAAGTGAATAAGACCGGGGATGAGGGACTATATATGTTGCTGGCGCGGTAGTCACTCAAAATGCGCATACTTGACTCAGCCAATTCTACAGGTAGTACCTCGAGTGCGCGGCATTGCCATGGAGGCCCCACTAAGTAAGAGCCATTGCAGCCTGACTCTCAGTTCTCCACCATCCCATATACACGCACACGAACACATGCATACAAGAGATGCAGCAACGTTGATAGCCCGATTTTTCCGTCACCTGGCAAACCCTTGAAGACACGGCTTTTAGCGCACCGTGATAGATTTAAGCGCATTCATGTTGATTATTGAAGTGAGGAGGGAAAGGCGCCGAGGTTCGACCTCACTCTCTCCCCCACCGTCTAGTGACCACCTAGCTGCTCGGACACCTGGGATTGAGCCTGAAGCCCTGTGAGAGCGCCAGCGCATCCGCCAACAGGGAGTCAGAAACGAGAGAAAGTGCCAGCGCCTGCCAGGCCGCAGTGACCGTGGTTCGTCCAGTTCTGACATTGAATATGCGTATTGACATTGGGCCTCAGAAGGGTTAAAACAGCCGTACACAACACTACTTCGCTATGATTCCAATTAGAAGATGAAGGACCTGTACGGCTGATCTTACAATGTGTCCCCTGTGTGCAGTTTTTTTCATGGAATTTGTTCGCATCCCAGATTTCTTCTAAGAGGATCCTGGAAATGAAACGTAAACTACCTGTAAGATGACGCCGGCTGTTCCATTGACGTACAATGAATATTCCGATGTAGTCCAGACTGATACCATGAATCAGACTGACAGGTAGGCGTTTGCACTGCACCACATTGAAATAACCGATGAGCATGGACATCATCAGGCCATTTTTCATGCCTTCTTAGCACAAAAAGTTTCCCTGAGCGTGTGATTTTTTTCATAAAATTTACGACTGTTATGAGTGTTATGTATTGAAAGTAGAATGAATTTTGTAGGCAGGACGAGTGTTGTTTATGTGAAACAGAAGGCTGCCTGTAGGCAGAATGTTATGTAGGACCACTGAGGACGGTCCTCAGTCAGGACGTGCACTGAGGCTGAGTGCCTAGTTCAAGTGACGAGTCATGTTAACAAAAATGGATTAAAAGCTGGGCTTAAACGCAAGAGACTGAAGGGTTAAGAGAAGGAACAACGAGCGAGGTTAACACGCCTTGAAGGTATGAAGGCAAGCCAGTACTGGGTGCCTGCGTGTCCGTTACACATGCTGGTGGCTGAAGCGCGTATCGTGCCATGATATCCAGACACGACGCTGGGCACACATAGCAATATGGTCTGTAACCCATAACATACGTAAGGGGTCAATTGACCGTGGTGCAAAAGAAATGAAAGCTTCAGTAGATTTCAATCCACTATAAAACCTTCCAGTCCCCCTTTACACCCTTTAAATGCTGCAGGCTTTAATGCGGTAGGCGAAGGCTGCATACAAGTATCAAGAAGCTTAGCAAGCCACTTTCCATTTCAATAGTGTTGTTTATTCCGGCTCATTTCATTTGATATCGTTAAATATGTTAAGCATTAACAACACTTATCCTGAAACCTTGCCACACATGAATGGCTTTTGGCTATGGCGTAGACGCCGGTGGGCCCATTACCCGCAACGCAAGTGCCTAATCTATGGCGAGAATATAACAAGTAATATTGGGAGTTTAAGGAGGCCAACGAGGATTGCCGCCACAGGCACTGTATTTTCTTACGGATTAATGAAGTCAGTCAATTTTTTGAACGATGTGGGTGACGTGTGCTGTCGTCGATTCCTCCATCACTGATGGCTGCCTTGTGCATATATTTTGACATTTTTCTAACAGAACGATAACGTCTACTGCTTGTCAAATGGGTTTCCTGAGTAGGAGTACGTGCTACGCCATTGTTAGTTGTCTTGCTTGAATTTAATTCTCAAACACACTCCGAAGATTTGTTGTGCTGACTACTGCGTCAAATAATTTAGTCGTGCATTCGTTGTGGGACTGTGCAGGTTCAACTCAAAAAGTCGCTCACCAAGGTTCACTATGGTGTTTTTTGATTGCTCATTCTTTGTATAAGCTGCTTATTTGGCTGATTTGCCGTCTCGAGAATATTTATTGTCCAGTTTCTTTACTATTTTTCATTTTTATTTTTTGTTTTAATTTACAAAACGGAGAGGCGTTGAGTTTGTATTTGGAGGTTTGCGGCAGCGCTAGCTGATCGTGCAATTGCGTCACGTCCACCCCATGGAATGTCCCTTTAGAAGTCTTCTTCTAGCTGGAATAAAACAAGTGTGTTTATTTTGTCGGTATAGTGTAGGTAGTTTAAGCTAAATACTTGTTCCTCCTTCCAGACCTGACCTCTGTGTTTGTGAAAGTATGTGAAAACTTCATCTGCCGCGAAATCGATGCCCACATTGGGCCTGCCGCAATCCTACCGACAGAACAACATGTCTTTGTTTAGGGCAAATCGTGTACCACAAACCTTATGGTGGCACGTGAAGCTTGGTGCGAAGCCAAAGAAAAACGCCTGCCTGTTCACGGAGCCTTAATCGATCTTAGCAAGGCGTTTGATAAAGTAGATCATGAGCTTCTCCTGACCAAACTCAGTAATACGCCGGTACCTAGAACTATAATCAAAGGGATAAAGGGGTATCAATTCGGTAGACAATCCCGCGTCAGAGTTGGCGAAAGGTGTTCCTCTGCGTTTGGAGCTCGTAGTGGAGTACCACAAAGGTCTGTGCTGGGTCCCAGACTGTTTTCAATGTACGTTGCGGGTATCCCATCAAGACTTGCATCCCCATACCTTCTGTTCTCGGATGCACTCAAGGTATGGCGTGCCATACGCAATGCCGAAGACACAATGACGTTCCAAAATGATCTCAATGTGATCCATGAGTGGTCATTAGAGATAAAGATACCCGTAAACGTGGCCAAATCGAATCTTTTAATAATTGGGAGTGACCGGGACCACCTGTCCTATACAATGGGAACCATGACTGGCCGTTGTTCGGAGTACTCGAGACTTGGTTGTTATCATTCAGGACGACCTCAAGACCCGAGATAAATCAAATTTGGCGAGACGCAAGGGGCTAGCGCTACTTTGGATGTTCAAAAGAGCATTCAAGTCCTGGTCCATGCAGATATTCCGTAAGTTAATGGTCACGTTCATTCGCCCGATCATAGAGTATGGATCGTCCGCTTGGTTTCCGTGTACGAAGAGCGAAATGAACGATATCGAATATGTTCAACGACTGGGGTCAAGAATGGTGCCCCAAGCGAGAAGGCTGACCTATCTGAAGCGCTTTAAAGCGCTGGACGTGTTTACCCCCGAATTTCAACGCTCCAGAGGCGACCAAATCATGATGTACAAAGTGATCGTTTGCGGTGACATACCGGAGGTCGCAAAATGCTTCAAATTAGCCGTGGACATGCCTAGACTCACTTTCGCTGGGGCTCATTTCTATGAATATATATTTTTAAAATTTAATTAACACAAGAACACCGCCGTATACTCAATGTGTAGCAAACTAAACGCCCCATAGTGTCATTTTTTGCATCCTTCATTCTATAATGGGATTGGGATGTATTCAAGCCCCTTTCATTGTAACTGTGTCAATGGCAATATATTGACAGTTGTCTGCTAGCACGCATGTTGACGGCATAAAGTGGTCTGCTAGTTGCTGGCATAGTTATCTATCTAGTGTGTTAAATATTAGCACAGTTGTAAGCGAGGAGCTTGTATAAAGCGTTCAATATATGCGCCTGACGGTTACCGCCGTCGTTTTTTGAGAAGCTTAAGGCGGCGCGTGTGGTTTCTTTCAACAACATAAACTGAACCTTTAGTAGGACTTATGTAATCAAAAATGTGATAGTAAATCAACACTTTAAATCCTTAGCAGGACCTAGAATGTGATTCGGCGAATACGATAGTCTTAAGTCGGACTAGAAAACCACAACCCTTATAATAAATCCAAGCAATCTTAGCGAAAATCTGGTGTTGAACAACTGGGGGCACTCTGATTGACTGATTGAGAGTCTTTCCAATGGACACTTATGCCAAGAATTTCGGTGTAACCACCCGACAAATTGACAGCGAAATGCTATTGGGGAGTTAGGGTCCTGTTTAGCAGGTATTTAGTCAAAACATTTGGCGTATGGGTCAGGAGTAGTTCGGTCTTATTGTTGATTTTCTACGTTGAATCCGATTGTGATTTAACAAGACTTCAATTTTCTTGCGAGTAATCCGAATCAAGATTTTTTTGTGCTTTTTAATACAACTTGAGAAAACTGGTTTGTTACGCTTGTCAACTCTTCCGTGTATTTCGGGGTCTTTGCTAGGGCTAATTGACATCGACAAAACAATTAATGCAGACTTTATCTAGCACAAGAGTACCGTTTTTTCATCTTCGACGGCCTTTCCATAATCTAGCGATGTAAAACTTCAATTCTCCATAAAAACGATTAATCCTCTGTTCCTTGTGAAATTGCGACTTGAAATCCATCGAGTTCGAATTTTTATTAGGGAGGACCTTATGCATATCTTCCATAACTGTAGTTGTTGCACATTTCCCCCTTTAAGGAAGTAGTAAACGCTGAGGAACGATGGGTGTCAGCAGTGCGTTTGCTTTGTTTTTTAATGCTATGATTATTAGTAGTAGAAGCATTACCTTCAATAACTTTTCATTTTTTTACAGGAAGGCGAAGTTTCAAACCCAGAACCCGTGCATAAGCGTCACAAGGTAATTCTAACGGTCCGTGGTAGGTCTGTACTGCATTTAGGCCTCCGAATCAGTATCACCAAATCGACTCTAAGATTTGATTACCCTTGCCTTCGATTGATTTTTTGTCACAGCGTCGACGTTGGCAACTGTATGCCCAGCAAGACTCAAGTGAGTCCAGTGGAAGTGACTGTGTAAGCAGTGGGGATGAGTGGAAGCCCCCACCAGCGTCGTCACCTTCACCAGCTGACGTGAACCATGAAGGTTTGACACCACTAATTCCCTCAAGTGTTCCAACGAGAGATTTAAACGCGGCAAGATGCTTATCCATTCCCAGTAAAACCTCCGATCCAAGACGTCTTCTGGAGGCAGACGCGTCTAGTGCGTCCTTGTTTTATCACATTCTATCCTCACAGAGATGCAGTACTCCAAGGTAGAAGAACCTACAGGTGAAGAACTTACAAACCATGTAGAAGGTGATCGCAGTTTGCGTGAGTGGTGCTTACTTCTTTTGCCTTTTCGCTAATTCGTGTTACTTTGTCTTGTAATGCAGTTCCAATGAGTCACACAGCACACGCTTCATCTTTAACTTGGTAAATCTCTGGCTGAGATACGTTGTCTGGAAGTCTTGGCCGAAATAAATACAGGTCAGAATGATTAGATTCGATGGGGCCAGAGGCGTAGAGACGACTGATAGAAGAGAAGAGCCCAAATTTTGGGCAAGTAACGGGGACGACACCTTCGTTGTCGTCAGAGTATCAGCAACTGCAAAGGCTGATTGAACTCTACCTTTTGCGATCTATAGTTAACGATAGCAGCAAAAGTGAAGAACAGACTTCCCTTCTTGGACGTCCTTGTCTGCCGCCAACCGGACGGCAAAATGGCGACTTTGGTCTACCATACACTGACAAACACTTAGGAAATATTGAGTTACAATAGCAACCACCCACTGCAGCACAAGCAAAGTTGCATACGTACTCTGTACCGTCGGATCGAAGCACACTGCAGCACGCTGGACGCCAAACGATTTGAGACAAAGCTGCCCCGTGAGCTTTCCATAGCTAACGGCTATCCTCGAGCGTTCACTTTACGAAGTCGTATGCTACCGAAACCAAGGACCGAGAAGCGTTACCCACCGAAGTCATGGCGGAGCATTTCATACATGAAAGGGATTTCTTAAACCTTAGCTAGATTCCTCGCACTTCTCGGAATAGGAGTAGACCACAGGCCGGCCTCCACAATCCGGCAACAATTTATATGGCCGAAAGACCCTTTGCTGAAACAAGAAATATCAGGTGTTGTCTACTGACTTCAATGCAGTTGCGGGAGGTGCAACTACGTTGGAAAAACTTGCCGGTAGCTCCAAACGCGAATGCACGAGCATCTGCTGGCGGTAAGAAGGCTGGACTCAAAGTCACAGATGTCCACCCATGCTAAAGAGATGGGGCACGTCTTCAATTTTGATGCCCTCGAAATTGTGAGCTGAGGTTACAATCGCACGTCAGGGCAGATTAAAGAAGCCTTGAAGTTGACCGACTGCCGGTCCCCTGTGTTGTGTTGAGAACATTCTTATCAAAAGATGGTTACGACACGAATTAGGGTCCTCAACCAGTGATCCGTTTAACCGACGTATCCAGGCTACGGCTAGGCGGGGAGAAGGCAAACGAAAACTGACACCCTAGGGGCAGAGAGTCACAGCACAAAGCGGAGTGCGAGGGAGGGTTATCAGGCGGCTGGTACTGCGAACCGTTACCACATAGAGACGCAAGCTATGCAGAGGGGCTCGAACTGAGTTGGCAGACTACGCCCGCGGAGAAAAGGGGCGGCATATAACGAGAGCCAGAGTATCCACTCTGTGAAGATGGATAGACGAGATAACTATCCAAAATGTCTGATCAAAAATAAACCTCTCCTGGTGAACGATCTTTCGCCTCTTAGCATACATCTTAGTCGGCGACGCAGTCGGCCTGGACCGTATCCAAACACAATATTGTTATAAGCGTCGTGGTAGCAGTGCTTATTCGTCAGTCCCGAAAGCCTGGTTTATTCCGCAGTTAACTTTTGCTGTGACTGCTTATGACTCTCGCCAGAGAGCCCGGTTTATTATCTGCCGCCTGAGGATGTACTGGGCAGCACCCCGCGCGGATTTGGCCCTGCTGACACCATAGTGCCATATTTCACCCTGCCACAGTGGTTTTCTTTCAGCTGCTACTGACCTTCCCTTCAACCAACGTGCTAGCTGTGTGTCCTAGCTCAGTAGTCGCCCTGGATAATCGTCTGGCTGGGGCTCAACAACAACTCTTTTGAGTAATCAAGTGTTGATGCTGGAAATTCTTCAGTTCAGTCGGTATTTTTGGAATAAATGACCGAAGCCCTTGAAAACTCGATTGAGACGCTGCAGGAATGCATAAAGTGTAGTAAAATATACAAAAATTGTTACAAACGTGCATAAAATGTTTTGGAAACATGAGTGGTTGTCTAGATGAGGCCTCGACCGTATCCAACACAATATTGTTATAAGCGTCGTGGTAGCAGTGCTTATTCGTCAGACCCAAAAGCCTGGTTTATTCCGCAGTTGACTTTTGCTGTGACTGCTTATTACTCTCGCTAGAGAGCCCGGTTTATTATCTGCCGCCTGAGGATGTACTGGGCAGCACCCCGCGCGGATTTGGACCTGCTGACATCATAGTGCCATATTTCACCCTGCCACAGTGGTTTTCTTTCGGCTGCTACTGACCTTCCCTTCAACCAACGTGCTAGCTGTGTGTCCTAGCTCAGTAGTCGCCCTGGATAATCGTCTAGCTGGAGCTCAACAACAACTCTTTTGAGTAATCAAGTGTTGATGCTGGAAATTCTTCAGTTCAGTCGGTATTTTTGGAATAAATAACCGAAGCCCTTGGAAACTCGATTGAGACGCTGCAGGAATGCATAAAGTGTAGTAAAATATACAAAAATTGTTACAAACGTGCATAAAATGTTTTGGAAACATGAGTGGTTGTCTAGATGAGGCGTTTTCGGTATGGCAGCGTTCAAAATTTCACTGTATATCAACTGAAATATTCGGCTGGACACGTTTCGCGACATAAGAGCATAATTGAACTCAAGCCAGTATTATGTTTGTTTTGAAGTTATGTTACTTGAGTGTTTGGCTTTAACATATAATGATCTAGTCGTTTGTTGATCACGTGCACGGTGGGTGAGTGCACAACAGACTCTGGCAAGGAGTTCCCCTGTTGCATGACCCTTTGGGAGAAGAAGGGTGAACGTTGGTTTGTGTGACTGTTCCTTCTTCAACTGGCAGTCATGTCTTCTGAGTTTCCTTCTTGGTGCCATTGGAAGGAGATTTTTCCACTTGACATCTAGATCAGTTTCCTTTAGTAACTGAAAAGTTACTATGAGGTCACATCTTTCTTGTCTATAATAGATGGGAAAGATTTAAAGCAGTCAAACGTTGTTCGTATGTGGACAGCTAATGTTCATGAACCGCCTTTGTAGAACTTTGTTGGATTCTTTTAAGAATCCCTGTGTCTCCCTGAAACCAAGGTTGCCAAGCCTGTATCGCATATTCTAGATGCGACCGCACAAATGTTCCTTATGTTTTGCCAAAGCTACCCGTTTTCAGGTTAACGAACGTTCATCTTATGGCGCTCATGACCGACATTACTCTCGCTGCAGCTATGGAGCACTGTGTGCAGACATTTACATCGCCTTTAACCATTACACCATGGTCTCTTTGTACACTCATGGTTTTAAGTATTTGGTCTTCCAAAATATACGGTCGCGAGAGTGATGTTCTGCATCATCTTCCTGATAACATGTGTATTACTATAATTGTTTGGTTTTAAAGTTCATAAACCAACCGTTTCTATCATTCTTACACATTGCAGCGACATTTAGAGGTGTTCTTCACGACGTCATTTGTAATCTGTGCGTTCACTTAAAGTAAACAAGCTAAATTTTCGAGATAAGCTAAAACCGAAGTGAGTACTGTTCTTTAAGTTTCGCGCAGCGTTGGTTTTCTAGTTCGTCTCGGCTTATAGCGAGTACTTGTGCCGCCACTATGATCAGTAATTAGGTATCCTTCTCGTCACTTGACCCTTTCTGGTTGATCCCGAAACTGTTATATGCATCACAAAATGTCCTTCTGCTCGCCCAGACAACACATTTGGTGCATACAAAGTATTCTACTGGTATCTCTGGAATTCACTTTATCGTTTTCTGCGAACGCCTAAGCAAGTAAGAAAAGCAGTCAAGTCCTGTGTCATTTGATGTATTGTTTTTTTTTACAGCCGTGCGCGAATATACCTGTGAGTTCTGTGGGAAGGTCTTTGCGAATATCTCGAAGCTGGACCGGCATGTCAACGCCGTCCACAAAAGTACGTGCACCATTCCTACTTGCTTGATCTCCGATTCTCACGGCATCATCTGCTGTACTGACTGCCTGCACTGCGCTTTTTCTGCATATTTTCTTTATTACTTTCATGTCCGTAAACGCAACCTTAAGTCTTCTGTCCGGAGAACCAATAGCACTAGTTCTTCCCGGCTGGTCACGTATCCGTTTACAGTCTAATGCATAGAATTGACTAACTTTGTTTACTATTAGGACCGCTGTTACACTAAAAGATTGAGTGTGTTTTTACAGTAACCTTACTAGTAGTGATTGTGTTTAGGCCTAGGGTGGTCTTAACTGTCCCTGTTAGGCCTGGGTTACCGTTAGAGAAAGGCCGAACTCCGGCTTTGAGTTAAGGTTACGTTTGGAATTAACACTATTTGCCACGTTGACCTCAAGAAACTACTCTGAAGGCAATTTTACCAGCTGCTTTATTGTCTCCTGTGTGTGTACAAGAAAAACATTAATGGACAATTTTAGACCTAGAGGTATAATTTTTAATTATCTTCGGACGTGAGAGAAGTCTTGGGAGCAAGTAAATCCTTGCCTTGTAAGACTGAAGTCCTTTACCTTTTGCTCTTTTCTTTCAGATTTGCGGAACTTTCCATGTGATATTTGTGGGTTCTCTTTCAAATACGGCGAACACCTGAAGTCGCACGTCATCGCGGTGCACGAAAGTATGCCTCTTTTGTCTCACTCTTCGAGCTACCACCTCCTCTTTTGGCCTGCTCTGTGTTTGTTAATATTTGCTTGCAAAACGCCCTGACATATACCTTTACGTCGTGTCAGGCACTGGCGGGCCTGTTGATAGTCTCAGACAGTGAACTGCTGCATGTGAGTGGGCAGAGAAGGAGAGCGAATAGGGTTGGCCCTAGAGAATTTATTCTACTGGCAAACTAGCGCATTTCTCACTGCAGACAATCTGTCGCATTTTAATCTATCACGGAGTCTGTCAGGATACCCCTGTCTCTATCATGATTAAGAGTCAGGCGTATTGAATCGCTGGTGGAAGACTTAAAACGAATTGTGGATGGACATGTACCAAGTAAGAATGACTCCCATGCCTGAAAATAGCTGGCTTTGAATTGTTTATCGGAAGTGATAATAATTCTCGTGTATTGGCCCTAACATAACATCAAACATAATCTAAGGCCCAAAGCTTAGGCCTTGACAAAATTCTGATCCCTACCCTGACCCTAACTCCAACCAACCCTTTAAATATGCCTAACGTTCACCTTCGTCCTAAACCTAATTCCTCTGAAAGTTGGCAGCGCCTGTTCCTTTGTCCTGTTCAGCCAGCCATACAAGTGATGTCTCTTGATTACTATCATTATTATTATTACCGAATTACAAATTCTCGTGTTTTCTCTCAAGAAAAAATATGCGAATTCATGTTGACACAGAGTTTTCTTTTTATCGGTAATGTAATGTGTTTCTTGTAAACTTATACTAGTCATTACCTTAGAAAGTAAAAGAAGCATTGGCGCAAGTAAGCCCGGCCTTTTGTACATTGGAGTCTCTTCCACTGTTGTTTTTTTCAGATCTGCGAAACTTCCCGTGCGATATTTGCGGCCATTCTTTCACACGGAAGGCAACCCTGAAAGACCACGTCAACGCTGTGCATAAAAGTACGCCTCTTTATGCTTCCTTCTTCGAGTTTTTCCTCGTTTCTTTGCCCGCGAAAAATCAAAAATTTTGAACGAATAAGTAACAGCGAGGATGACTGGCATAACAGAATAATCAATTAGTGGCCTTGCAGTAATTCAAGGAGAGATAGGTATTCTCGTGCGTTGACTCCAAGCTAAAGCTTAACTGTACGTTTTACCCTATGATAAGCCTAAAATTCACAGTTACGAAGAACCCAAAAATTTACCCTTGATATAATCCTAAAATAGAAGCGAATATGCCTGACTCAGGTTCTTTTTGTAAAGAAGAGGAAGGCGCGATCTCTGGAGCAACAGTTTTATTCTGAGCGTTCGGCTTTACACGAGAATCTATTGTGGTTGGTAGGGGGTGGGGAGGGTGGTGGCAATTATTGATTGGTCCTTGTCCACGCCAAGTCCATTCTCACGCTATCTTATCGTGTCTCCGACGCGCGCCCCTGAAGTGGTGGTCTGTATACTTGTAGAGGAGCTGGGTCCTGGTTTCTGGTCGCGGGCACGGATGGCAAAATAACAGGGCGGTATGTCCACATGCATGTTAATGGAGTTCGGATCTGACACCCAGGCCTCTAGCAGTTCGCGTCCCGTCTTATTACTGGCTCGTGCCATTATCCGTATATTCGAGAAGTCGAATTCCTGGCCCTCTTCCAGAGTGTTGGTAGCGATCTGGGATCGTGGGTCGCCTTTCCGTACTGCCCGTTTGTGCTCCTTTATTCGCGAGCTAGGTCGTCGCCCGTTCTGCCCTGTATAATGACAAGAACAGTCGCGACATGGCACCTGATAAATGACGCCAGACTGTTCACCAACATCCAGCGGGTCTTTGGTTTGCATGATTCGTGTACGCACAGTGGCTTAAATAAATCTGCTCTAATGTCTAGAACAATGGACCCCAGTGCCGACGAAGGAAATACGGTGCAGCCACCGGTGTTCCGAACCGCTTACAACCGGGTCGTACAGCGGTAAAATGTTCAGAAAAAACGTGTAACCAGGCACTTACTGAGTGTCTGTATTTAGAGAGGTAAAAAGGCCAGCTTCAGAGAGCAGTCAAGAAGAAGCAACTGCGATCGCTGGAAAGAGCACGGTATCAGCCAGTTTCTTATGCCCCTTCGCGATCATCATCAGAGACAGTTGGAAAAAAACAGCAGTACGGACACAAGGAGCACAGTACTTGAAGGCCGCAGGGGCCAGACAATTGCATGCAACTGTCACGAATAGAAGCAAATATGCGTGCCCCAGGTTGTTGTAAAGAAGATGAAGACGCGATCTCTGGAACAATAGTTGCATTCTGAACTTTCGGCTCCACACGAGAAGCCATCGTCAGAGTAAATTAAAACAGCAAACGTCAGTTACGTATAAATGGGGTTGGAAAGGGAGGGGGGAGCTAGTGACAATTATTGATTTTATTATACTATATGACAATTATTGATTTGTCTCGGTCCATGCTACGTCCATTATCACACTATCTTATCGTGTTTCCGACGCGCTCCTCTGGAGTAGCGGCCTGTGACCTTGAGGTGGTGGTCTGTATACTTGTAGAGGAGCTGGGCCCTGGTTTCTGGTCGCGGGCACGGATGGCAAAATAACAGAGCGGTATATCCACATGCCTGTTTATGGAGTTCGGATCTGACACCCAGGCCTCCGGCAGTTCGCGTCCAGTCCTATTACTGGCTCGTGGCACCCTTCCTCCCCTACCAACCCCATTTATGCGAAGGTGACGTTTGCTGTTCTCATTTACTCTGGCGATGGCTTCTCATGTGGAGCCGAAAGCTCAATAAAGCTGTCATTCCAGACATCGCGTCTTCCTCTCCTTTATAATCCTAAAAGCCAACCATAAACTAAAATGTAATTTCCGCGTAATTCGACACAATCCACCTCTATTACTGTTACTATACTTAACAATTTCTTGTATATTTGAAAATCTGCATCCCAAGAAGTATGATTCAGTAAAAGAAGTTCTTTGGGAAAGGAGTACTTTACTGTGTGAATTTTCGACTCTGGTTCCCCAGTTCGTCTTCAGACAGCATGAGAGTTATGTAAAAACAGCTAACTCAACACGATGACTAAAAGAAGATTTTACAGCGATTACATATGTTAGCAAATAATCTTTGGTCGCGTTTAATTACGCGGCCGAGGTGGAGGAATTGTTGTCAACCGAATGCAATTATGCGGTCAGCGGGAGAGAGAGGGATGGGGAGAGGGGGGAGGCTAGGCGAATAATTGTCACTTGCATTGAATCCTGTCGTCCATGATCGTTGTTTTTGGTTCCGTCTGGTTTTGAGGGATTTGTGCTTAATATCAAAATTGATATGCCTGTTTATGCATGCCTCGTCTGAGTGCATTGCCTCCAGGAATTCGCGGCCTTGTCTAGTTGGACAGGTGCCAATGATTTGGGTTTCCTCCCATGCAATGTCATGTCCTGTTTCTAATGTGTCATGAAAACTTCTGATTTGTGGTATTTGCTCCTCACGTTTGACTGGTGTTGCCGGACGCGGGTAGCCAGGGTTTTCCCAGTTTGACCACAATAGACTGCATCACAATCGGAACACGATATTTTGTAGATTACTTGCTTTCTGTTAAAATGGTCAACCCTGTCCTTAGGGTGTACAAGTTGACTGCGCAGGGTAGTTGCCAGTTTGTGCGCAATCTGAATTTGGTGTTTTCGTAGCTGTCTTTCGACGAGCTCAGATACATTCTTTAAATATGGGAGTGTCCGCCAGTTCATTGGTTTTGACACTTTGGTGGTTGCAGTTCTGGCGCTTTCTTTGGACTGTTGTTGTCGTATGCATCGACGAACGAAGTCTCGGGGGTACCCATTTTGGGAGAATAGTTTCTGAAGGTACTTCATTTCTGCTTGGAATGTCTCTTCATCCGAACAATGTGTTTTTGCTCGACTGAACAAGCTGTTGATTGAGCTGCGTTTGTGAGATATTGGGTGGTTGCTCCAAAAATGTAAGCGGACTTCGGAATATGTATCTTTACGATACACCGACGTATGGAGTGTCCCATCGGCCTTTCTATGTACGAAGACATCCAAAAATGGGATTTGCCCGTTTGCGTCTGTTTCAAAGGTGAACTGAATTTCTGGGAAGGTGGTGTTGAGGGTTTCCTGGAGCAATTCTACTTGGCCTCTTTTTACGATGACAAATGTGTCGTCCACGTATCGTAGCCACAATCCTGGATTTCATGCAGCAAGAGCTCTTGATTCTAATTTCTGCATTACCGCTTCCGCCAAAAAACCGGATATTGGTGATCCCATAGGGGCACCTTTTTCTTGCCGGTAGTATTTTTCAGCAAAGGAAAAATTTGTATCTAGGCACAGTTCAAGGAGTTCTAGCAGGACTTCTGCAGGTACTTCTGTATCGTAAATTTGGAGAAGTTCTTTTGTGCAGGTTCTTGCTAAATCTAAAGGGATGGAGTTGAATAAGGACACAACGTCAAAAGACATCAAAGCCTCGTCTTTGCAATTGTTAAGTCCTTTATCCTCTCTACAAATTGCATGGAGTTTTGAATGGAATTAGTTGAGTTCTTTGTAAGTGCGTTGTGTTGCCGAAATAACCATCATCATCATCATCATCATCATCATCATCATCATCA
>JAYGXS010000426.1:0-27146 GCA_036362985.1 Ligula intestinalis
AATAAAGTATTGTAAGGCGTCCGGTCAAATAAAACGAAAAAATGTGCATGCCGATCTCCTGCCCTGCGGCAAAAACATTTTCATTTAACACCTTGACTGCGACATGCGCCATGTATGGTACATGCAATTATATCCCAAACTGCGACATGCGCCATAAATGGTACACGTTTAGGTCTTAAGTAATGGAGGTTTAAAAACGCCGCTTCAGGGGCATACAGGCTATTTTGAGAGTCGCAGTCAAAGTGTTAAGACATATTTTGCAGTTTGAAAACTTGAGTGTAGTCCGTATTATATTTGGTTCCGACTTTTTCCCATCAGCTTGCCCGAAACAAAGAGGACTGTTACTTTAGCCCGTAGGGAAGGCTGTTTAGGGAAACGGCAGGATGGCAAACGCACTAGCATATTGCGGGAAAATAGCATTTTTGGCACCGGAGGTTTTGTTATCAATCATTTTATATGGCTGCTAACAACGCTTTTCCCTCGTTTTATCACTTAATCAGTTGTCAGTCAGAGGACTATCAGGCTCTTTTTTGTTGGTTTTACACAAGTTTGCTCCCTTTTACGATTGTGGCTTATTTCTGCGCATCGTTTCGAAATGAATAACTGACTGCTACAGCATCTACTGAAGAGCTATGGACAAAAAACAGCCCCAACAATAACAAAAGATGCACCTTAATTCGCTGCTCGCATCTTCTCAAATGTGTGGGAATATTTTCCGAAAAAAAGACAAAAACGTTTAGGAATCATTATGCATTTATGCAAATAAACTGCTCTGAATCTTCGAGAAATGGCACACGCACGCAGAATTTATGAAAAGGCCTATTGATGCCCATCTCACGATGCGCGAACAAATCGATGGCAGAGCTCAAGGGCACTCTCAGCAGAGCTGAGCTTAATATGCGGTGAGCTGTACACTGTCCTATTCCCTGAAAATGGGCTTGCGTGAGATTTTGCAATGTCAGGCAAATAAACGATTCGTTCCAGCGAACACTTCTCCATGTTCCGTAACAGTATTTCATGCTCGTAATCCCTGGAAGAGGCAGAAGAAGAGGGGGCAAGTGCTGGGATCAAATGATATTCTTGCTGACGTTTCAAAAACATACTCGTTTTCATCATCAGAGCGTGCTGCTTACTCTTCCGCTGGTCTTGAATTAATGCGTCTTGCTGCGAACCGGGCGTTGTACCCATGCGTGATGTTCGTGCTTTCGTACGTCCTTTGACTATAGATTGGCGCCATCCTCTCCACTGTCATCGGCACTAGTCTAGCCATCTTGTCACTGATCCTGCCAATCACCCTTGTCTTTTAAAAGGCAAAAAAGTGTTTGCGCTGCTTCACGTGGCCGTAAACCATAGAATGCTCGTTTTCGTGGTTGATTACGAGCTGGTGTTCATGCAACCTCGTGCCAAGACGTTTGCCAGTTCCACCGACATACCTCACATCACAATCTTGGCAGGGGATGCTGTAGACCACTGCTGATTGTTTGGTCACTGGTAGCGGATTTTAAGGCCTCGTAACCCGTTGTCTGATAATTAGTGCCGATTTGTGAGCCACGCCAATCCTGAACAGTTTTAGCAGTCTTATAGTCACCTCTAAGACATTCTCCACATAGGGCATTGATGGCAAGAACTTCGGTAACTCTTCGGTCGACACCTCAGAGTAGCACTTTCTGAGACACCTGTGTACGAAAGACTTCGGGATTGGCCTGGCTCCCAAACTGGCACTTATTATCAGACAATGGGTAATGAAGCCTAAAGATCTGTTACCAGTGACCGAACAATCAGCAGTACTCTACAGCATTCCTTGCCAAGATTGTGAGGCAAGGTATGTTGGTGAAACTGGCAAACGTCTTGGCATGAGGTTACATGAACACTGGCTCGCAATCAACCTCGAAGAAGAGCATTCTATGGTTTATGGCCACTTGAAGCAGCGCAAACACGTTTTTTGCCTTTGAAAAGACAAGGGTGATCGGCAGGGCCAGTGAAAAGATGGCTGAGCTTGTGCTCGAAAGCTGGTCGTCGACTGGCACACTCAACAGAGTGATTGAGTTGAATCCTGCCTACCAAGCCATCCGCGCATAGCTCACGCCCGCACAAAACGGGACCCTAAGGCGGGAGCGTGGGGACAAATAAAACCGATAGTCAGCCACAATGAGTGGAGTTGGCATCCGGCGCGAGTCGCATGACGGGCGTGGGATGGGTTTTCACGAGGCCAACTATGAAACCGCGAACGAGGGGGAGGCCGACGCGGGCGCACACGAGGACGTGAACGCGGGCGAGTTGGAGTCGAAGGGACAGGCTAACACAGCACCGATAACAGTGGAGAGGATGTCGCCAATCAAAAGTCAACAGACGTACGAGCGCACGCGCAACACACATGAGCACAACACACGGCTCGCGGCAAGACGAATTAATTCAAGACCGGCGGAACAGTAAGCAGCACGCTCTGATGATGAAAATGAGCATGTTTTTGAAACGTCAGCAAGAATACAATTTGGTCCCAGCACGTGCCCCCTCTTCTTCTTCCTCTTCCGAGGATGATGGGAACCATATTATATCTGGACCCCGAATATTCGCGCATATTAATAACCTAATTTTATAAAAGATAGGGCATGCTTCATTGGTACAAATATGTATGGTCAGTGGATAGAGGCCTATAGAATAAAAATAAACAAAGCATCTGAACACCAATTGCCCGGTACCCGACGTTAAATTTGAGCCCTCTGGCATAGGGGTGTGCAAAATGTAGCTAATAAAGAGAACATGGAGCTGCCAATGTGTCGAAAGAAACCAGGTGAGTGAAAGTTTCATACTCGAAAAATATATTTGTGTGAAGTGACGTACAGTTCAGTTCTTGACGACAGTAGGTTTTCTAGTACACATACGGTTAATGTAAGTAAGTAAATAGTACGCCTACAGAAGTCTGCCTAGTTATTTTATTGCATTCAACTGGGTGCTATTTGGCAAAGTTTCTCCCATAACTGACCGCCTATGCCGACTTCGGTGGTTTATCTGTCAATAAAACTAAATCACAGACTAAATGATCTGCAAAAATTAAAATCTGTAATCAATGTATTTATGGGCATATAGCCAGCCTGTCATTGATTAATTTTCCGCTAACAAAATTGCTTGGTCAGAGCCGTCTCTTAATAAAGACCAAAGGTTTGCATCTTTTATCCAAACGGGAGCTGAAAGAACTGCGGGACAGCAAAAACACTTGCATCTTGCCGGAAAATGTCATTGTCAGCACCAGTACATCAGTTGTCAGTCAGAGGACAGCCAGTCTCCTTTGATGGTTCTACACAAGTTTGCTACGTGTCATAATTCTGACTTATTCCTGCACATCGCTCAGAGCTGCATAACTGGTTGCTAAAACATCTGTTGAACAGATATGGGCACTGGCCAGCCCTAAAAATACAACTCACTTTGTTGCTTGTATCGTTTACTAGAAGAAGGAAGATGTTCCAAAAGCGACAGCCAAAGATTAAGAATCAATAATACATTAATGTAAATTACCTTTTCATTAAATAAGGCGTTTTTTTTAACAAAAATAGCATGTTCTATAAAAAGTTCCCACCGAAAAAATTATAACAAAGGATAGGAGCACCAACGAATTCGTATCTAGCGTGACATTTAAACTCTCTTTTATGAAGGACGCGCATAATTTGACTAAAAAGAACCACAAAAGGCTGTAAATGTGTCAAAAAGCATCATGCTAATGGAATTTTCAAACTCAAAAGCATATTTGTCAGGATTGACATACATTTCGACTCCTGTTAAGAGTAGGTTTTTTCAGTGCACATGCGATCAATGTGCTTAAGGAATTACTATATGCATTGCAGTAGGTGAAATCCTACATTGGGTTCCAGAAATTGTTTAAATATTCTAATATAATTGCAGCAAAATAGCCACAATAAATAAACAAACAAAATTTACTTGCATTTCTTTCTTTTTTATAGTTTAATGAATGAGATCCGTTCGGAGAGTTTGTATACTCTTTTACTTTATAGTTTATTGGGTCTCCTGATATTCCTGAAAAATTGGAATTAAGGAAATTAGTAACTTAAACTTACCTGAGGTTTTGGCAAAGGGCTGCCAGTCTCTCTATTGGTTGTACACGTTTTCTCGCTGTCCAAACTGTGGCTTATACAGAAGTCGCCAGACTATGAAAGTCTTATGATGAAATATGACTACGTAATTAAGCGTATATTTAGCAACACTATTTTTATTCATTCAGTTTGTTAAATTCTGCGAAAGACTTTTGGTTAGTTAAATTTTCATTTTAGTTAGGTTCATTAGGAGAAATTGTCATTTATTTTGGGAAAATTAGAAGTAGTCTCATATCGGAGGAATCTCCTATGTCATTGCTAAAAATAGAACGAAACTGCAAATAAATGTTGACTTTAGCATGAAGGAACTTCAAAATAAGTCAAATGGGTATGGAGGATATCCCTTCCAGAACTGGAAAATTTTGTCAAAAATTGTTCAGATTCACGTGAAGCCAAATAAAAGGAATCACATATATTTGCAGTTATATTGCAAATTTGTATTTTAAAAATTATGTTTAGCTATCCCGTAAAGTTTTTTGCACAAAATGCAGTAACAGATAAGTGTTTGTTTAAATGCAAAAATAACGTCCAGATGTCCTTGATCAAACGCAAAATGTCCAACATGATAACGCGAAATTAAGACAAAGAAAGTCTTACTGAATGAAATTTGTGTAGAAATATAGTTTTTTGTATACTTAACGTTCCCCTTTTGCGCTATTTAGAAAAAGAACCAACAGAAGGATTATGTGTATTTCAAAACATTTTTCTTTTTCTTTACAAGCACTTAGTAGTTCCTATCGTTCTTTTGAGTATTTTTTACGCCTAATGCTCTTCATTATTATTTCGTAGTTTTCCTAAATGCATTCACACTGGTATTCGAGTAATGCTCAAACTTATTTAAAGTTATGAAAGTTGCGAGGTTTTTGCCGACTACTCTATCTGCTACATCATTTACTGAACAGATATGGACACTGGAGTGACTTAAAAAAAACGGATGCACCTTAATTTGCTGTTTGAATCTTCTAGAAGAGATAGGAAGGTATTCCGCAAAAAAAAACGATGATTAAGAGTCAATGATACATTTATTTTAACAAACTTCTTTATATAAGAGAAAGGACATGTATTTTTGTAAAAATATTTAGGGCCTATGGATAGTGCTTAGAGGAGAAAATTAAAACAAAGCATATTAGTACTGAACGCCTCGTTAACGACGTTCATAATTTACTAGAAGACAGAGCCTTCCATAATGCATTATTTGGCTAAAAAGTTAGAAAAAGAGCCGTAAGTGTTTCGAAAGATACCGGGTTCATAAAAATTTTATATCCAAAGAACGCTTGTCGGAAATAAGGTACAAATCGGTTCCTGGTAACTGTAGGCTTCTTAGTGCAATTTTTCGTCAATATGCATTGTACTAGGCGTACATAAGTATGCCCAATTAGTTTATTTAAGTCAAAGTTACTGCACTGTGAGCCAAAATCGTGCACTTTTCACGACGAAATTTATTTGGCGAAAATATTCTTCCGAACAGTCCGAAACTCACAACATTTAATCAAGAGAAACTGAGACAAGCCGCCAAAACATCTTTCAACGGAGCAACATAGTTGTCATTATACTCTTCCGAATTACTGCTGTTAAAAACCATAAAGGACACTCAGCGAAATATTAGTATGTCAAATATTTATTGCTTTTCCTTATTTGTCCTTTTGTCTTAGTTCCTACATTTCGTCACTTATATAATGACTTTTATCATTGGCATGCCATGCAGCACCTTTTGGATTTGACAGTTTTTCGGTAGAAACAAATAAGTTCATAGATAATAAATGATACTTTATACATCGAAATATGTCTCTTTTTAAGTATTTATTAATCCATTAATGCAGAATAACTTGCGGACCGTTGGGTGAAGGATCTGCTAGCTACAAAGTTTTATATGCAGACTTGACGGTGTTATGCGAATTTTGGCCCGAACTGATGTAATTCGACTCACTAAGTGCACCCTTTGCTGAGGGTTGTTGCGCTTTGTCGCAGCGTTTTACTGGTTTTCTTTTTCCAAGCCCATTACAATGGCTACACAGAAAGCCTAAGCAACGAGCCAGGACTTTGTCTAATGACTGTAGCACATGACGACATTCATTTATTTTCTCGGTTCACTTTGTCTGGTTAGCGTGCAGACAGGTGATTATTTCTGATGCAATTATATACCGGCTTCCTTTGTTTAAGCCAACGCAGAAGGCTTGAGCTTGTCGACCGTCAGATCGCCCACTGTCGTAATTTTATGACCACCAAAAGCAGCAAACCTCGACAGTTTGCTGAAAGTTTCCGTCGATGCTGGGTCTATTGTGGAGAAACTTTGTTCCCACACATGACCATCTGAGCCGACTTCGTAGGTTTATCTAAAGATAAGACTTATCACAAAAGCAAATGGTCTTCAGAAATGAACACCTGTGATTGATATATTTCTGGCGAAATAGAAAATGGGCTTTAATTAGTTTCCTATAAGCACGATGGCTTCGTCACAGCCGTCTGCTGATAAATTTCAAACCGAAAATAGAAGCGCAAATGCGAATCACAGAAAGTAATTTAGTAATTCTGGGCGCGGTACGGGGATGGCACCTTCATCGTCATCGAACGGGATCAGGTGCTCACGTTTAAGGAAGGTCTCAATAGCGTCTTACCGGACATCCAATTTACGATGGAGGAGGAAGAGCTGGCCTTCCTTGATGTTCTCGTCTGTTGAAAAGATTGTGGTGGCCTTAAGACTTAAGTATTAATAAAAGGGACAAACACGATGCAAGGACTGAATAACAATAGCAACCACCCAAACAGCCACAAACGCAGTTGCGTAAGCGCACTCTATCGGCGTGTTGAGGTGCGCTGCAGTGAACCAGTAGATAAATTTGCCAAGGTACAATACCTTCGACGGGTGTTTAGAGAAAATGGCTACCCACTCAACTTTGTCAACCGTCGTTTGCGCAAACGGAATGGCCAGTAAATTTGCACCGACGGCTGTGATGATGATGTTGGGCGCTTGCTGCAATCATTCAAAACAGCTTATACCAGCCGAAGACAATTGAACGGAGGTTAAGGTCATCCAGCACAATTTCACACATCCCCAGAAACACCTTCTTGTCCATACGTCCGTATTCACCCCAAACGCTTATCAACAAGAAAATAACCGATAAGCAAATAATCTTTCATTTCAGCCAAATCCAACACACACGTTTCACGATTTTTCTCCATCTGGAACTAGTTAACAACGCACAAGGAGAGAGCTTCAATAAGTATACTGCAAATTGAGAAAATACTTCTGCAGAATGCGTCAAATAGACAGGACCATAGTCAACTAACTTGGAAGAGAAGGTATATCTCGTCATCTAAGATAACAACAATGGTCGCCGATTAAATAAAGGAAGATCAGTGACGACATCTAATAGGCAAAAGGTCCTAACATATTTTCCGGACTATAAAGCACCCTTCAAAGCCCTTACAAATTGCGGTTGAACGCAGCGGCGTGTACCACACAAAAACGCTTAGAGGTCAGTAACCAGAACTAGTCGGTTTATAAGGCATTCCGGGTAATAAGGCACACTATCGTTTTTTTAAAAATTAAAGGCTTTTAAGTGTGCTTTATAGTCCAGAAAATATAATAAACGGGAAAAAACTACAATCTGTAAATCATATGCATTTTGCCTCGTCTTTTACTGTAAAGTTAATGTTAAACTCGAGAATCACCAGACATCTTTTTACTTGATCAATATCGGACATTTCAGTCTTGATACGTTTCTACTAGCTTTATGTCAGTCTCAGAACCTCGTGCTAAATCCCACTTTTATGGTTGTGTAAGGTCATCCAGAACTCAGTATCTCAGAGAAATATGTCTTCCTCAACCCGACAAAATCTATATTATTGCTAATAATACTACTAGTAGCAGTGGTTTTACCATAATTACTATTATGGAGATTTAGAATACCCATGGGTGCGATAACAGTGCTATAAAGTGGTGTTTTTAATGCAGCCAAAGAGCGTTTGCAGACACCTGAAATAATTGAGCGTCTGAGGCTTTGGACCTGTGTTTGAATCTAAGGCTTTGTGGTTAAGTGCTCAGAAAGGAGGCGATGAAAACAGCTGAGAAGTGTTTTAATAAAACTAGGTGGCGATGATCGAATATGTAAGTTCTTTATTCCTATCTCTAAATATGCGTGCATATTTGATCAAGATAGACATGCTTCTGCCTCTGGCTAAGCCTGATTAAAGGCTATGTCAAAGATTTCGGCCAGGCAGTCTTGGAGGCTGTCGAACACCTTCTCGCACCACTTGGACTTGGAGTCACACAGCGGCAACCATAAGGTGTCAGATAATGAAATCGAAAGACCCATCGCCACGGCAAGACACATCTGGAGTCGACTAGAGGATCTGATGCAGTTTCGGGTCAAGAAACTACGTGGGAAAAACTGACAGACGTCTCAAGACGCGAATTGGTGAACACGCGGCAGCAGTGTGGCTAAATGAGGCCAATTCTCAAGTTGTGGCTCATTCGACGAGATCCGGACACAGATGCAAATTTGATGAGGCCAAATTCTCACAGGAGGTTATAATCAGGTGAGCCGAGAATTACTTGCGTCATGGTTCACGGGCCCACACTCCATAAACAAATGCAACGATTTGCTTAATCCATATTCGGTGCTGAGACTCAATTCTGCCACAGCAAGTCGCCACTTGGGGAACGGGCAGGCCACCGCATAATCCCACGCCATTACCGGAGGACCAAATGGCCGAGCAATAACTGCGCCAATGTCCACCACGCGTGACAAAATATCAGCAGGTCGCAGCCGGTACGCCGTTCAACAAACTATCAACGCACAAGAAGAAAATTACCGTTCATTATCATTGTATGCTTGCAGTAATGACTGCATCCTATAAAAACTGCAAACTTCTGCGCATTGGCTACCTTTCTTGCTACTGCTCCCCTATTATGTCTCTGAGGATGAATCCACGATCATTCTTGAAAAATCAGGCGAATGAAAGTAGTGTCCGAACGATCGAGTCGTCTTCTTATCAAAGACCAAACCGTTGCATCTTTTAGCGCATTAGGCGCTCAGAGAACATTAATAAGTATTCTCTGTGTAAAGGCGTAGTGGACATATATAATGGTATCGTTTTACTGTGCAATTAATAACCTCGTCTGTGTGTTAGAGTGTGGACCCTTTTCGGACTCCGTTCTTACTTAAAGGCATTGCATTCTGTGAGAAGAAGAAGAAGACTCGATCGCTGGGGCAATATGTTTATTCGCCTGACGTTTTGATAGCCATCGCGGATTCGTCATCAGAGACATGAGGAGCAGAATGGTTAAGCATGCACAGAGGTTTGCAGTATTTATAGGGTACAGTCATTACTGCAAGCACACAGTGACAATTAACATTCATTGCCTTCTTGTGCGTGGACTGCTTGTTGGACGACAGGCCAGAGCCCGCGTGCCGTCCAACAAGCAGTCCACGCACAAGAAGGTAATTAACGTTACTTGTCGCTGTATGCTTGCAGTAATCACTGTACCCTATAAATACTGCAAACCTCTGTGCATGCTTAACCATTCTGCTTCTCATGTCTCTGATAACGAATCCGCAATGGATATCGAACTTCAAGCGAATAAACATATTGTCCCAGCGATCAAGTCTTCTTCTTTTTCTTCAAAATTGTTTCCTGGGACACGAATGTTCGCTTGTACTGTGGTATCTAATCCTCGAAATTGTGGTCCGGCAATTATAAAAAATACTAGCTAGTGACTCATGCGACAACCCTTTGGCTTCCAGGTTTAGCATGCATTCGAAATCAAAATCAGGCAGAAATTTCTTTCACTTCTTAATGGCATGGCTACGTTCCTTAAATAACTTGAAGCAAACATTCAATTTACTTTACTAGAAAGCCTTTTGAACATCCAGTCTATTCAAAATATCAATATAAAAAGACCATAAATTTGCTTAACCACCAAAGGTAGTTTCACTCATGACTTTATATGAGACAATTCATCTACGCTATATCATTAACTTGCAAATAACTCAATATTAGATGTCTTACTTCCTTTCTAGCATGGTTTTTGATACAAAGGTGGACAAAGGCTAAAACTGCCATCTTTCTTATCCAACCAATTTATTAGAACCCTATGTACTGATCGTAGGTCTCAGTTGACTTAAAAATGTTGCTTTAATATGGTATTGAGACAGGCATTTTAGGTACGTATACTGAATATCCTAAGAAGCATGATTATCGTATACACTATTAGACATGTGAATACCATTGCGGTTTGAAGTGTATTCTGGTTTCGTTGTTTTCATGCTACTTTTGTTTTGCAATTTTACCAATGCCGAGATATCACCGTCTAATTACACCTTGCACGTGTCCCCAAAAAATAATACAAGAAGAAATGTGCAAAAGTAGAGGTCTGTCAGCTTACTTAGAACAAGGTTTTTAAGGAAAACAAACGCGTGAACAGCCATTTCCTTAAGACCAATCAAATAGTGTTCTCGTGCGAGCGTCGACTCGTTATGGCTGCGTACTCGCGTGTCTGTAAGGGCGGCTCCTTACATTTTGAATAAATCCTACCAGCAGCGAACTCCCACTCTGAAAACAGTTTATTGTAGTTCATGGAAGGCTTCGTGCCATTCTAGGGTTCAGTCCATTTTTGAAGGATAAGGAATACTGGGCAACTGTGTTGCAGTTTTCAACATCTGTACAAAATCATAATCAGTATTAGACGTGAAGTTATTGTTCTGTATAAACTCGAGATATTTTAATTATGTTAGGATATCGGGGTTTAAATCCATTCCGACTATGTGCAAGCATCATGCTCTGGAAAAAAACGGCAGCTGGCGTACTATAGATTTTCTAACTGATCGTTAATACTCTTTTTACATGAAATATATATTTTTTTGCGAAAATTCCCATTGAAACCTTCAGAAGATGAAATGGCGAACATACATTTGTTTTCGATAATTCTCATTATGTCTTTACATTTATATGGTAATTAAGTAAGCGAAGAATGCGGCTTGGTAGAAAACTTGAACTGTTGTCAGGACAGAGAGAATGGAGTGTAGGAAAGGGGATCAAAGTACGCTCAGCACTAGGGGAAACTGGTAGTCGGTTGGGGTGTTAAGCTGCTGGCTCTTGGATTAGCAGCCTTTGACCATGGCAACTGCGGCGCCGCGACGAAGTTCTTTTGAGCGCACAGGATCGGGTGGCGTAGCCTGATTGCGGCCGCTTCTGCCGTAGCTTACAGACGTTGTCCAAGAAATTTTAAGTAGCCTGGAGGTATCTTGTAGATAACTTGGAAGGGCTCTTTGGCATCCAATCGATGGTCTGCGTCTACTAGGTGCGCTAGAATGGAACTATTTACACCCTTTACTTGACCCTTTCATAACTTTGCTGGAATGTGTTCTCGTACTCTCTTGGACAAACGCCGGCTCGTGCGAACAATGTATCCCGCCCCACAGGAGCAGGTAAATGAATATATGCACATGGATGTGGTCTGGGCTGGCAGTTTGTCCTTGATCTCTCCGTGTAGGCTGAAAGTCGTCGAGAACAGTTCATGGGCGTTGGCTGCTGGGAAAGTGGTTCATACAGCTTGACTCAGGCGCCTCTTTAAGAGTTCGTTTGGTCCATCACCTTGAAATGGGACAGTGATGAATATTCGCTTCTTCATGGCGGTTGACACTGTGGGTTTTGATGGACTTTCAGCCATGTTATTCCTCATAAATTGACTGTAATAACCATTTTGTCGAAACACGCCTTCAATCGTCTTAAGTTCTCTTCTACGCTTTCATTCGAGCAGATTCTTTTCGCCCTGACCAATCCTCTGCGCTCAAAAGAACTTCATCGCGGCACCGCAGTTGCCATGGTCAATAAGCTGCTAATCCAACAGCCAGCAGCTTAACAGCTCAACCGACTACCAGTTTCCCCTAGTGCTGAGCGTACTTTGATCCCCTTTCCTACTCTCCGTTCTCTCTGTCCTGACAACAGTTCTAGTTTTCTACCAAGCCGCATCCTGCGTTTACATAATTACCATATAAATGTAAAAGCATGATGAGAATAATCGAAAACAAACGTATGTTCACCATTTTAACTTCCGATCTATATTTTTTATAAAAAAATCATCAAATAATCTTCAGTGTACACATTTGTTTCCAAATTATGCCGAGTCTGAATTTGGGAAGGAGATCAAGTGCGTCCTACTCTGGCTGCTTATCCCCGGAGTGAGTTACTTTTGAGATAAAGGGGAACAAAACTCTAAAAATTACTGCATTACCCATCCAAATTTCCTTTCTTAATATCCTGCTTTCGTAGTTAGCTTATCATCAGGCGTGTTCAATAATGTAAACGGGGTAGAGTTAGCAAAATTTAAGGCAACAAATCAACGGTAATTAAGGGGAAAGAGGGAAATTGTTATGAGATCAAGGGGGAGTAGGGAAGCGAAGGGATGTGTCCGACATGTAGCTCATCTGAACTTGTCATCTCCTCGTTGCTTTGCAGCGTCTTAACACTAGTTGTCACTGCCCCTAACATTATTTTACAAGCCAAATGATGACTAAATCAAAAAGTTTTGTCAGCCTATCTTCACTTTTTGAATCCTGCGTTGTCTTGATCCATCCTCTTGTTTGTGTCAAATGGCAGGTAGGAACGAGATTTCGTCCTTCACCTCCATTTGTTCAGAAAACCTAAGGGCTCTGTGATCCAGGTAAAACTTTCGCACTATGATATCCGTAGTCTTATTTGTCAGGTAAGAGATATCATCCGCGTACCAACCATGTAACTCAAAATCCTTGAGGTCTAAAGATGTATAAAGAACCACACTAACATAGATAGACTGGCAGGCCTAAATTTATTCCTTCTGCATTACAGGCAACAAAAAGGGGATCTTATCGTAGTTAACAAGATAATAAACGATCTTGAGAAAGGATGACGCTTTGAGGATATGTTTCAGTGGCACCTCTCGCCTCATCTCCGTGGGCACACAATGAAGCTGCGCACGAAAATGTTCAAGCTAAACCTCCGCTCTGAATTCTTCACGCAACGTGTCATACAACAGTGGAACAACCTTCCACAGTCAGTCGCGGAGGCCACTTCCCTTCAGATTACAAACAACGCTTGGATAATTACATGCGTGCCCTCTCCTCTCTCCAAGTCTGAACTCTAAAAACCAGACATACATTGTAAAAACCAATGCTACTTTACTCCCTCTAAGTCTGACCTCAAAAAACCAGACATATATTGTAAAAAAATAATGCTACTCACTGTTTGCCAATACTATGTTAGTAGTGCTAAATTTATAGGTGCTTGTACACGTGCTAAATAGGGTTTTCAAAGGCATTGCTTATTATCCTCACCAAATAAACTGAAAACTGAAACTAAACTGATGGTTTCTTTGAGATTCATTACTGCAAGCTTGCCCCTGAAGACATTTAAGAGGAGTTGTCCAAATAGTAAGTTCATCGCCACTCCGTATATTAGCCTGTATAAGTAGCACTTACAGAGGAACTGTATGTTTTGTGTATAGTATAGCGGTAGTTCCCTACTTTATCCTCTGTCATCCCTGCAGGGTAAGTTAGTTCCCGTAAAGAGGCATACAGGTACTCTGCAGTTTCTACTACGGGTATGACAGTAAACAAGGATAATAGAACTAATGACAACATTGTGATCTTGCTAACTTTAGCATCCTGAATAGTTTCAGCGAAGACATTGATTTCATTCACCGCTAAGAGATCTTAGCATTTTCATATTTCTGCGAAACTTCCGAGTTTACGCTTGAAAAGTCGTTTTCGCAAACTGTTGTTTTCAATCTTAAATTGCCAGGCTGGCACATTGAAATAGAGGATGAAACAGTCGGTTCTGCACAAAGCTTATATAACTTTAATAGAGAACTGACTGCTTTTGATTGTCCAAGTCAATGTACCGACCTGACGATGGAAGACTGAAAATAACAGCTTGCCAAAGGACTTTTCAATCGTAAAATTGAATTTACCCAGCATCACAATTTAATTCATGTGGACGTTGAACATTATTAAATAGCATGCGATCTCTAACAGAGGTGTACTAGGTGCCTTAGATTGCAGGTTTTAGTCTAATATCCGATCCATGAAATTGTGTATTAAAATCGACCATTGAAAATGTCAGATACCAACCGCACTTCCCCAGTGAAAGCCAATTTCGCTTCTGACGATGCACCTGAGAATCGCATGTTACCTGCTCCGAAAGAGAAATAATTCCCAATCTCAACCGACAAAGTAACGAACCCATGGTGCAATGGTAGAAATGAAACTCCAGGATTCCAACCTCTATACTTGGATATGACTGACTGATGACGTCTAATAAGCCATAAATGACCATTCCGGTCCCCGTTTGCTTTTTCGGTGCCATTTCATCCTATACTTATATTCAGTAGGTAACTGTCTGTGCGAGCTCTAGATGTGAGCAACTGGGCGATGCGAAACTTAATTGTTCCTCTACCAGATCACCGAAGCAAATATATTCCGGGTGTTTTTTTTATGCTATTTAAGCATACACACTTGGGGTAGTATCCTTCCGTAATAAGGTGGCAATGGCTTACATTCCATGTGTAAGGCTTAAGGTTACGGTTGGCGTGATGTTTAGCTTGTCCAAAAAGTACTTTGCACGTTATCCAGGCTAAGGCCACCTTAATTATGGCGGGATAAACATTTTTTTCAAAAATATTAATGCTACAGCTAAACCCGTGTGAAATGACATGCGATAACATTCCTCACTTATCAACTTTTCTATTCAATGTAATAATAACTTTCTTATTTGAAGTCTTCCAGTCAATGCTGACGCCAACCGTTCTATGATGCAGGGTTTTAAGACGATGTCATCTATATATTTAAGATAATTGCGTGGCTGTTTTAATTGGACTTGCGACCAGCGCCGCGTATTCTAACCATGCCAATTATCGGCAAAGATCATAGTTCACTCACTGGAATGAGTTTGTTTGTTTGCTGACAGTTCGGAAATTAACTTATTGAATGCGAGCGAGCGGGTGAGTAATCATCATGCCAAATGCGACTACCGGCAAGGAATGGGGGGAGGTGTTAATAAAGATAGCTATACGGTTGTCTGACAGTTCCATCAGGTGCCTACCCCAGACCCTGTCTACCCATAAATATGAGCCCTAGGTGTCCCCGATAATACGGTCTCATTAAAATTTCGGAAATTAAGGCAAACAAATATCATGATCACACATGCGTTTGCCTGACAGACCTCAGACCCTGTCTATACATAAATTTTAGCTCTAGGTGACACCGATCATGGCATCAGGGGAAAAAATCCAGAAAGTTAGGCAACTATCATCATTGGTTAAGCAAGCGCACCACTTTCCCCTCTTCGAGTTCACTTCTATGAAATCACCTCCGTGCTTCAATCAGATATGTTTTACAATTAAATAATAAATTGAATTTGGTTTCTTTTAATAAACACCGGAAGAGAAAGAAGGGCTTTTTTCTTGGACCAAGTTGTATTTTAGCTGACGTTTCAAAAGCCTTCCTCTTCTGGGGCTGAGGAAATGAATATTTTATCTGGACCTCAAATTTCTGCGCATAAGTAGGTTTTGTTGGGTCTTTTGAGAGATGTTTTCTGGAGTAAGAGTATGTATTCAATGCTAATATTCTGACGAACGCCGAAATTATTGACTTTTAATCAACGTATAACTATATAATTGTTCCCTTTTCCTCGCCTTTCTTCATCATAGTTTGTCACCCCTTACGAAGTGATGACTTCTGACAGGTAATTGGCTTGTGCATACTATAATTAGCCGCCTATTTCTTGCTGCAACTTTTCTTTGAATATGAACTTTTCCAAGAGTTTAGAAGCCTAGAATGATAAACAAAGTGCTCCGATGCTTGACAATCCTTCTCCCTTATCCATGCAAATACCTGGGAGGTGGACGCTTTCGTTAATTCGAGATTATATTCTTTTATTGAGCAAAAAGCCCTGGAAAGGAGTGTCCATTTGGAAAAGAGTTGATAAGTTCCGGTACCAATCAGAGGCTGTAGTCAGCACCGTTAGTGTCATCTGAAAAACACTCAGTATAAATTTGCATTTATGATCATTTGGCTTATTTTGCAAATCACTTGGGCTTAGAATTCCTGCTATCTGAAACACAAAGTTAAGATAATCCAAGTTTGACAAAATGCACTTAGTGTATAAGGAATATGTTTGCTATCTATTTTGTCATCAATCGGCCTTAAATTATGTGATCGGGTTTAGTACTGACAAAAGTGTATGCGTGCTCCATTATCACTTCTGAAATCTGCATCTTCGACACCAATTAACTCATTCAAACGTTGGCGAATGCTGCTACTATTTACTCGGCTCTGATGTATTGAGAAAAAGTTGCCAATTTCTTGGCTGCGCTCTATACTGTTACCGATGATTGGCTGTTAATGCGACTCTCAAGGTCGAGTGATATAATTACTAGCAAACGACATTTTCAAGTATACGAACTTCATGAAAATTCCGCAGGCGTTACGTTACGTACCCTCTTATAAGTCTAATCAAGTTTGCTAACTCACTTACCAATAGTTTTGTCTATACTGATAACATTAATGTATCAGTTGTGGTGTTGGTCAACTATACTCATTATTTGACAATTTCAGGTTTTTAATTTCCTTTTCAATTAATTCCTGTGCTCGATCCAGATCTGAGGTCTATAAGCATAGACTTAGTATTGGTGTATGCAGTTGGAGCGAACTCCATCAATCCCTGCGTGATAGTCGCGTAAGCTGCACACACTACTAACGTGTAGACAGCAGTATAACTCTACGTTATAATGCCTTATAATTCAGTATGCAACTTATGATTCTCCCTGGTTAAGGGTAGAAAACACTGAAGCAAATGTGTACATATTTTTGAAGAAGAAGAGAAGAGAATCTTGCTTTATCTACGAAAAAACATCATAAATTTTCAGCAAAAATAATGGCTCCATTCACGGAGAGCAAATAATGGGTTAAGTAATGGGTCATGTTTAAAAGTAAAAGGTCATGTTATACTCACAAGTCAAGTTTTACACGGTATTCACGTCTACTATGGAGACAGGTCAGATTTCAACTTCTCAATTTCCGCTTTTTCACACGTGAGGTAGCGTGCTAAGGATGGGAGTACCGAGTGCTGATATGCTGATGTGCGGCAAGGCATATGATGGAAGCCTCGACGCATGGGATGGCAAGACTTCGCATTCATTAGTTCAGAGTGCAGATGGTGGGTGACCTCATAAAGGATGCGATTGGCAAATTGCTTGACCGTTTTTAAGTGGCGTTGTCCTATACCGTCAGAATTTGTGCACCTTGATGGTTTACAAAGACAGGCACTTCACCACCTCTGCTGCCGGATAAGGAACTTCTGTCTGAGCGAAAAGATGAAAATTGTTAGGGTGTGATGAGTTCCGACTCAATATCACTATTAAGCCAAGTTTCTTGCAGACAGATAACTTCAGACTTTCCGTGCTCTTTTTTCAACACAAGTGCTGATAAATTGACACTCTTGTTAGACAGGGATCTGCAATTTGTCGACATGAATCCTGGAGGTGTCATTGCATTTAGAGGCTTAGATTTGTTTCCTTGTTGCCAACTTGGTCTATGCTTTCTTCTCCGTGTGGTCGTCCTACGGAGAATTTTTGATGTTGGTGAATTGCATATGCGGCAGCTTGGGCGTATCTGACACGCATTGCAATTATGAAATGTTGTAGGTAAAATAATATGTTTCCGTGCATTTAAAATAGTAGCAGTGTACTGTAGATATGACCTCATGATCAGAAATGCCGAAAAAAAAGCAAAGGATTAGAGAGGATGGTATAGGATAATGAATTGCCACGTAAATGGAGAACAAAAAAATGAGTGGCTCAAATTCTCATTATCCCATTTGTAAATTGTCCAAATGCATTTCCTACTAAATGCATTTTTTTGTGATAATTAACTGTTACTGTTCACGTGCCGGGTTACACCAGGGCACATATCACAAGTCACTGTTTCAATATTAAGGCTAATTTTATAGTTGCGCATGTTTTCCACTTCTACATTCTTTCTTCGAAAATTTCTCTTCAGTCGTCATCCACAAAATCCCACGTAAGGTTTGTGATATCTTATACGGTGGCCAACCAGAAAATGTCTGTCTCCACACGCATCCACGAGCACCAACTGGAAGTAAATTTACGTGACCATTCATCCGAAATGGCTATGCATTTCCTTAATACATCGTTGTATGGGACAAGACGCATCATCGGAGTTTGCTTCACTCAAAAAAGGCTGAAAATTTTTGAGTTCGTGCATTCCAATGACATATGCTTAAACTGATATATCGAGCTGAATGGAATGTAAAAGCATTTCGAAGAAAGATAAAGGAGGCGACAGCCGATCAACATGGACTACTTTATACCGCAACTGCTGATTTTCTTTCAAGCCGGTTGACTTGTAAGTTTCAACCCCGGACTAATGCAAATAACAGGAACAAGATAACCATCTTTCCTTACTCGACGTTGACTTATCCAGACAGAAAGATGATTCCATTACACGGACGGTCTTCCATAAAAACACCGGGAAAGGACAGTATTTACATTATCTGAGTTTTGTTCCTATTCAATGGAAACGTAACTTGGTATGTACTCTTTCCAGAGGACCAGAATGATCTGTTCTATGGATACATTGGATGATGAATTAACCAATTTTAAACGCACCTTTATGAAGCGAGGATATCCAAGTCAATTTAAAGACAAAAACAGTAAACCTCTAAGACCTAAATTGACTCACCAATTAGCACAAAAAAGCCCGTCTTTATTTTCTTACCATTTAAGGGCAATAACATACTAAAAACCATCAAAAGGCGCCTCCTTAATGCCATTTAAATGACGTACTACGATACCGATATTAAAATTTACTATCCACCGAAGCCTTTACTAATTCCTCATGCGAAGTATGCCATGCCGTTGCACACCACTGCAAACTGCCTTTATGAATTAACATGCACTTGCGGATGCAAGTACATAGGGCAAACGCTGAGGCAAATGGCCACAAAAGCTAAGGAACATTTACCTAGCTGGCTAATGAAACAAGAAAACAGAATTCCCCGATCCTCAATTACTGAACAACTGTTAGACTCGGGCCATTCTGTTGACCCCAAAACGTCCTTCCGAGAACTTGTTCGAGCACGACCAACTCGCACTTTACGCTACCTGGAGGCAGCCTACATACGGCAGGTCAAACCCGCCCTATGTAAACAGTTGGAGCATGTAGTGAACCTAACTTTGCCTTGGTAACATTGGCTCCCTGTTTATAAAGTTTTCCTCCTAAGTTGTTACCTCAGGTGTTTTTTACCTGTTATTTTCGCTGAACATAATGTTTGAACTTCTCATGCTATTGGCCACTTTTTATGACCGTGTATTTATATCGATATTTCTGTATGAATTCATTGTGTATGTTCTCTTTTGTGATTCACGTTAAGTTATGAGAGGCGGCAACTAACGAGCTCTATAGAAATGATATGGATCTAATAAATCATTTTGCTGCTATTGCCATATTCAAACATATCAGTTGCCAATTTGCCATCACACTAATATGTTTTTTACTTTGTCTACAATGGACTGAAATAAACTGCATCAACCCATTTGCGCCCAAATCAGATGATCATAAAATTGTAACAGCAATTCTGAAAGATTAATGTTTTGTTGCACATCTTCTCAAGTCTAACGACGACTTTGGAGTCCAGGCTGCAACATTTTCTCAATACATTTACCGTATTTTCCAAAGGACCGTCTTCATTAATAGATTCTGATATGTCAGGCAACGGGCTATATTGAAGCCGCCTTGCTGCAGTCTTCGTTAGTAAGCGTCTGTTTCCGTGTGTCTTTCTGAGACTTTTTTCGTGACACATCTTATCTACCAGGTATTTGTCCTCAGGAAACTGTTCTTAATCCTAATGTGACGCAACCTCCATTTTTTGCATGGTCAGCTTCACACAATCGCGATTGACTTACACCCTTCCTAGTCCGTCTTCTTCTTGGAAAACCGAATAATTTGAAATAGCGCATTCAACTGTATAAGCTTGAACATAACTTAACTGTGTTCATGTGTGCATGAATATGAGTACGCTCCTATAACCTGTGATAAAGGACTCCAGGTGGAATCCAAAACGTCAGAAAAATAGAACTCTTTTTCAAATGGTCTCGTCCTTTTTTCCTGTTCATCGTACAGGGTGCCCCACGAAAAACCCCTAAATTTATGATAATGTCTTTACTGTTATAAAAATAAAAATTATTGATTACAATTATAACTAACAACTTTATTGAATTCAGAAGAGTGTTTGGCAAGCGTACGTAGCTTTTGATAAATTCTCATCGGGCCGTTACAATTATATAGGGAGGGGTGCAAATTAACATGCTGGTTATCAAGTTATCACAAAACGCAAATTAGTCATGGGGATGAGGAAGGGGGTGTGGGGTTGGTAGTAATCAGCTATTGACGGTTTGTTGAGTCCGGATAGGGGATGGAGGGAAGGGGGTGGGGTTGGGTGAAGCGGCAGCAAACGGGAAAGATGCAGGTTACCTAACTACCTCTTCTGAATTCTCTGATGGGAATTTTCGCAACTTTATTGAATACGCCGAAAACATTTTAAATTGGATTTTGCAATTGTTCTGTGCACATACCCTTCTGACAATCCCAGTTCTTTACAAATTTCACGTTGACTTGAATGTCTTCTACGATGATCTGGTGGAGTTACGGCAAGTTCCAAGACTGCTCGCCTTGTTGGGGAATCGTGCCTGCAAGAAGTGCCACTACCCGGCTTACGCACCTTTGCCACAGGTGATCCACCTTGTGTGAATGCAGCCGCGACACCTCTAAACTGGTCAGTTGTAATGGCACCAAAAAATTAAGGCAAAATGTTCCGACATTTCTGCAACCCCCATGTTGGATGTTCTTTCCGGAATAGGATGATGACCTTGCGCTGGAAATTGCTTAGCTGTGGCATGTGTCTACACGTCTTTCAAGAATATTCCTGGCATATGGTGCGCAGGTGGGCATTTTAGAACCTTCTCCTCTGCGACCACCACCCACGTTGTGTGGGTGCTCCTCACCACTGAGCGGAACATGGCGTGGGCGACATGAATGCGCGTGCGAACCAACGGGGGCGGCTTCACTTCGGATGTGGCCCAGGTGTTCTGTTTTCTCCGCCATCGATCGTGACGGCATGGACGATCCGGCCGCCGTAACAATCACAAACTAAGGGTTTTTTTGTGGGGCACCCTGTAGATCTAAGCTGTTAATGAGATCATATTTATTGTGTAACGAACACGCAAAGCATTGACGATAAGGTATTTTCTGCGTCCACCCCTTTCGAAGGCAGGGAGACTATATTTGACAATCTCTTGTTGCTGAAACACGAGTGGTTACCCAAAACTATATGCACATTTTAAATTATTGTAAACGAGGTGATTTTTTGATAACTTTGTTATTTAAACAATGAAAAGATTTAATTAAAACGTATCATGTCATTGTTTTTAATGCACGTTCTAAAGGAGATGTCCATTTTGATCCAGACATTGCTGACAATGCGGAGCAATGGAATCGCATGAAATAATTAAACCATGAAACAATTCCCTTTGTTTTTGTCCACATTCATATTTTGTAGCTTGTCTGTGTCAACATGGACATCAGCTTGAGAACATTTAGCAAAAGAAAACAATAAAATGATGTGTGCAAATAACTTTAGATTCCTTAAATAATAAACTTAAAAATAAACGCCAAGTTTACAACTTCAAAAAATGTGAATACATTTTTGGAACACACTATATTATTAAGTGCTCACCATGCTTTCCATGCTTACGTGTTCCAAAATAACGTGAGTCATTCAATTTTATTCCATTTTAAGTGTAACCAGATATGATTGTGAAATTATTTGAAGAGTAACCCACTTACAATGGCTTCACCTTCTAGCAAGATGGACCGAAAAACATAGACAGGATAAATGCAAACAGAGATAAAGCAAATGATATTTGTGGGGTTCCTGAGAGCAGGTATGATAAATTAAGTTTATTAGGTGCGCACTCGAAAAACTTTAATGGGATAAAACAGATATTCAAATATTTTTAAAATTTCTGAGCGTTCTGCGAAGTTTATCTTGAAGTTCACACAGAGACAGATCCCCATTAGTGTCACAAAAAGTTTATTCAACCGGAATATGTCTATTTCGGTCATTTCGCGGCAGGCTTCTTAGTAATTGTAGTATTATAGCGCGCATATATTGATTTGTTGTGCAACTGCTCAGACCTATGGTGAAAAGATTATTCTTTTGTTGTATTTGTGTAGATATCGGTAGGCCATCCAGTTGCTACTTGTGCATATTTTGTTTTTTGCACTATAAGATATATGGCTCCTACTGTAGATGACTTCGTTTCAAGTGTTACTCTCAAAGAAAGCATATCCTTCCTTTGAGCAATATAAAAAACGGGGGCACGCCCTTTTACCTTTTGTTATATGCTACCTCATTGATGTCTTAGCCTTGAAGAAGCAATAACTGCAAGACAGTGATTGCTTGGAGGTTTGCATTTAATCGGTCATGTCCGGTGCAAAAACGCCAGTGCATGCAATTTCCCAGTGCGTTCAAGCATGCGAATGCGAATCTCTCGCCGGTTGATCGTTCAGTAAAGTTCAGTAGGATGTAATTTGGGTTATTGTTAAGGGAAAAGGTTAAGAGAAATACTGTTAGAGTTATTGATAGCGACACGGTTACGACTAAAATAAGCACACGGGACTAAGTACCTATAAGGATTTGAGAACTGGGAAAATGTACAGTTCCATGGAAGATGGTGTATTGTGTTCACTGAAGTGAACTGAGGTGCAAAATGCGGTAAATTAGAAAAAAGCTCAGTTTAGATCGGTATATTGACGGGAAGTATCGTAATTTTATTGATATTTAAGATATTTCCTACGCTTTTTTTAAGTTGATGATCAAGATTTACTATCTTGGCGTATTTTACTATAAGAAAATATCAATAAAAATCATAAAATGTTTGGATTGTCTTTTCAGAGAACGAAAAATTACGGTTTGCCGCCATAAAAATTACGTTAATATAAGTAGAACAATAGGCATTCTATTTGGAAAAAAGAGAGCGCATTTAGCCTACCGGTTAAATGGAAAAAGTATATTTTGCCTTTGCACGCCAACCTTAGGCGTACATATGAATTTACGTGCATTTGCGGATGAGAGTACATTGGCTGTACGCAAAGACAATTGTTGACCAAAGATGTTGAAAAGAGCCATTTGTAGTATGAGAAATACTTTTGATTTTATAACTTATGAAATATGAAATAATAAATTTTAGGGGGTAATAATACCAAGATACTTCAAGTCAAGCTAAGTTTGTGCGGAGAAATGTAGGAAAACTCGCTTGAACTCCCCATTGGTGCACAAAAGTAAAGAAATGTATCGGCACAGCCGAATAATCCAAAGAAGCTCGTTTTTCATAATTTAAGGCGAATACCTACTTGTCTCATGTAATACAATCAAATCTGGTAATTTAAATTAACAAAAACCAGCAGTGTAACTGAGAAATTAGAGCAGGCAACTAAAAAAATCCTAAGGCAGGGCTCAGAATTCAAAGAAATGGAATGTCATTTATGGTTTTTAGGGGACACACTGTCGGTCGTGGTGACAAAAATATGAAAAGGATAAGACCAGCATGCCACTGTGAATGTTGGCGGCACGCTGGAGGACATATTTCGGGGAATATCTTTATCCGAGGGTCCACATGAGGAGAAGACCGTAGAGTCACGAGAACATCCTGAATAACCGGAAATGCGACCATGCTACGCCCTGGCTGCGACAAGAACAGAGAAACTCGCCACGGTCTTCAGCACTCGGTTTTTAGGTCAAAGAACGTGACAAGGCTGCAAAGCCTAGGACCATAGTTGCGGATGAGGTGACTGCCGATGCGATAGTTGTAGTTCACATAGTGAGAAGGAGACAGCTCGAAGTTATTGGTTATGCATGCTGAAAAATACTTTGAGTAAATAATAACACTACTAAAACGTTATTTTCTTAACTAGAAAAGAGTACGGTACTGAAGGGAAACCTTGCAGGATTTTAAAAAAATACAGTTTCTCCTAATCTATTTAAATTCCTGTTATTAAACGCTGGGGTACAAAACCTCAATTTCTCTTGTTCTACAGGTAGAAAGTACCATCAATCAGAAACGGTTAAGCATTTTTTTGTTTGGAGTAAGGAACATTTTGGTTTGCTTTGAGTAAAATCAGGTTATTGCAAATGTGACTGTGCAAATTTTTATTCAGGAAAACGATAGCATATTCCATTTAAAAAAATTGGTTTTGCAAATCTGATGCTTTTGCGCCCAGCTATTATATGATATGTTTGTGTAGTCTACTTTGTTTTACTACACCAAGCATACATATGAAAATTCGCGAAGTGCCATAAGCGTTTTTTGTCATGTCGTTTAAAAAAGATTCCAAAATGTTTAGCAATAGATTACAATTAACGAATAGAAAAAGGAGAACCAGTACGGGCAGAAAATGGTCAGTTTTCGCATAGTCTTTGTTTATATGTTGCCACTCCATTGTCTATTTGCATACATCAAACGGAGCTCTAGAATAAACAAATATTTCAAGAAAAGGCATCCTTTGGGAAAATAAGGAAAATTTATTAAGTTAATTTTTTATTTTTCCCACAGGACACCTTTCCTTGAAATTACATTTTTCGGGTGCTTGCCTTGCATTGGTTTTATACGTTAACAAATATTCGAAAGAAGAATAATTTTTTTCTGAAGAAGATTTATCTCTTATTTTCAGAGAAGTCAAATAACCGGACAGACGTTCCCAGGTGAATCTTCACTGAAAATTCGAAACCGGCAAATTTCATTCAATATCAAAATAAAGAGCTTTTCTAAAAGATAGCTTGTTTTAGAGGGCTCTATTCACTAGGCATATTACGTGGTGACGTATTTTGGACACTTTATTTTCTCGACAATCATTTGGCACTTTTTTGTACTTGTAAAGGTATTACCCGAGCAGAGAGATGCATAGAAACATGTGTTTACGATATATCTTATTTTGAGGTTTTTATAAAACACAAAGGATAGAATCTCTATCTACAGTAAAGCGGTAATAAAGTGTCAACCAACATTTAAAAAAGGATATGAATTTCATCGTAATTAAGTAAGAATCTGGGTCTCTTTGTCCAACACATATTTAAGAATAAAAAAATCAAGAACAATTGGACATTAGTGTGCACTTGTCATTATGTTTAAACTAGTACGTTAGGCTGTTTGTTAACAGCCATATTTTGAACTGCACGTAACAGAAAAACATATATGTCCAAGCATTTCACTGCCCTATTCACTCTTTCTTTGGCATGAACTTACTTTGTCTACATTGAAAATTTATTTTAAGTTCGTAAAAAAAATTTTGTATCTTATGGGAATCTTCCAGTTTACTTGTTTAGCAGGTTTTTCTAGACTAGGGAACATTATCAGTTAAACCGCAAAGTGTATTCTTTTCATTACAATATTTACTTTACTGCTCTAAACTATTGTGCGATGTAGCTTGGGCTGTTTTTGCGTACTGATGATTTTGTTGCTTATATCCTTAGATTTCAGAAGACAGCGATCCACTGGACTTAAAACCTATTTAAATAATAGCTAGCAGATTCTGTTACAGGTATTAAGAAGCCAATTAGTGAAAAGACTTAAAACTTAAAGGAAAAAAATTTCTGTTTTGCTTACTTTAAATATATTAGAACCGTACGCATAGTGTTATTTGGAACCGACTGCTTAGTGACGTTTGCTTCACATTTTCCAGCGAAACATTGGCCATTGTGTTGACACAAGCTTTTTGTCCACTGTTTTTATTAATAGTACGTTAAAATCGGCCAAATCCCTATACGGCCGGATGTATTTCTGGTACTTCTGCACCAAGTTAATGACACAATTTGAAGAGAATTGAAAGTTGGAGCTTTCCGTTGAAGAAGTTATCTTAAATAGCTACATTAAGACATTACAATATGCGTTCACTTTTAAAGCGGCCACTGAGCTTCAAAGTCCCGTTAATAATTAAGCCGAAGGCCTTCCTTTCAATTTTGTGATATATGTCCTCAAGATTGAGTAGGAGATATATTTGCCGCTCCTTAGAACAAAAGACTTATTTTTTCTTCTTACGGCACCCCGGTCTATTCATATCATTTTCCTCAGAGTGTTTACCTCAAAGAAGATCCTCAGATTTCCAATTTTTGTTTTATTTTTAGCAATTAGTAATATTTATTCAACTTATATTTTTAGCAAGAGGCCTAAGCAAAACATGAGTGATGGCCGAGATACTTGCATGGAATTAACTGAATACCCGCGATATTTAAAACTAATATTTTTTATTAAAATAATATAATATTTATAATATAATATTTTTATTAAAATGAAATAATTGATTCAAATGTCTGACCCCAGTTAATATAATGAAACCAAAAAAGCAAGCAATTAAAAATTGTGAATGTTATTAATGAAACAAATTTAACAAATGAAATGCATAAGTTGTGGAGCAGTTCCTCGACAAAAGTCAGCTTAGAGTACATTGCATAGAAAGCCAAGCACAATTGGATGATCTCATCGACGGTAAAATTTACTAGCCAGTCCCTATCATTGTTCGCATAATATTAAAGAAAGAGATATAAATTTTCCCAGCATACAAATATTTATTTTACACTTGGTGATTGTAAATTAATAAACTGCTTTGCATTTAAAACACCTTTCCGAACGCTCATTAGCCCATGAAGCTAATATTTACTGAAAACATATTGGTAATTAAAAATTAAAATAACATTCTTCAGGAGTTAAGCTTGCATAAACGGCCTACGTAATGAGTAAGAATTCACCAACAATTAAAAACGTGGGCATGCTACAATGCCCTACACGGCTTTTAGAATCTTTAATGGAAACTTTGTGAAAACATAAAGCTGCCAGATTTCTTACGACGTTCTCCTTTTTTTAGCCTTACTGTGAACGAATTGGGCAAGCAAAACGTTTTGCGTCGACATAAACCACTGCAAAGCCGAGAG
>JAYGXS010000427.1:0-27130 GCA_036362985.1 Ligula intestinalis
AATAAAGTATTGTAAGGCGTCCGGTCAAATAAAACGAAAAAATGTGCATGCCGATCTCCTGCCCTGCGGCAAAAACATTTTCATTTAACACCTTGACTGCGACATGCGCCATGTATGGTACATGCAATTATATCCCAAACTGCGACATGCGCCATAAATGGTACACGTTTAGGTCTTAAGTAATGGAGGTTTAAAAACGCCGCTTCAGGGGCATACAGGCTATTTTGAGAGTCGCAGTCAAAGTGTTAAGACATATTTTGCAGTTTGAAAACTTGAGTGTAGTCCGTATTATATTTGGTTCCGACTTTTTCCCATCAGCTTGCCCGAAACAAAGAGGACTGTTACTTTAGCCCGTAGGGAAGGCTGTTTAGGGAAACGGCAGGATGGCAAAAGCACTAGCATATTGCGGGAAAATAGCATTTTTGGCACCGGAGGTTTTGTTATCAATCATTTTATATGGCTGCTAACAACGCTTTTCCCTCGTTTTATCACTTAATCAGTTGTCAGTCAGAGGACTATCAGGCTCTTTTTTGTTGGTTTTACACAAGTTTGCTCCCTTTTACGATTGTGGCTTATTTCTGCGCATCGTTTCGAAATGAATAACTGACTGCTACAGCATCTACTGAAGAGCTATGGACAAAAAACAGCCCCAACAATAACAAAAGATGCACCTTAATTCGCTGCTCGCATCTTCTCAAATGTGTGGGAATATTTTCCGAAAAAAAGACAAAAACGTTTAGGAATCATTATGCATTTATGCAAATAAACTGCTCTGAATCTCCGAGAAATGGCACACGCACGCAGAATTTATGAAAAGGCCTATTGATGCCCATCTCACGATGCGCGAACAAATCGATGGTAGAGCTCAAGGGCACTCTCAGCAGAGCTGAGCTTAATATGCGGTGAACTGTACACTGTCCTATTCCCTGACAATGGGCTTGCGTGAGATTTTGCAATGTCAGGCAAATAAACGATTCGTTCCAGCGAACACTTCTCCATGTTCCGTAACAGTATTTCATGCTCGTAATCCCTGGAAGAGGCAGAAGAAGAGGGGGCAAGTGCTGGGATCAAATGATATTCTTGCTGACGTTTCAAAAACATACTCGTTTTCATCATCAGAGCGTGCTGCTTACTCTTCCGCTGGTCTTGAATTAATGCGTCTTGCTGCGAACCGGGCGTTGTACCCATGCGTGATGTTCGTGCTTTCGTAGGTCCTTTGACTATAGATTGGCGCCATCCTCTCCACTGTCATCGGCACTAGTCTAGCCATCTTGTCACTGATCCTGCCAATCACCCTTGTCTTTTAAAAGGCAAAAAAGTGTTTGCGCTGCTTCACGTGGCCGTAAACCATAGAATGCTCGTTTTCGTGGTTGATTACGAGCTGGTGTTCATGCAACCTCGTGCCAAGACGTTTGCCAGTTCCACCGACATACCTCACATCACAATCTTGGCAGGGGATGCTGTAGACCACTGCTGATTGTTTGGTCACTGGTAGCGGATTTTAAGGCCTCGTAACCCGTTGTCTGATAATTAGTGCCGGTTTGTGAGCCACGCCAATCCTGAACAGTTTTAGCAGTCTTATAGTCACCTCTAAGACATTCTCCACATAGGGCATTGATGGCAAGAACTTCGGTAACTCTTCGGTCGAAACCTCAGAGTAGCACTTTCTGAGACACCTGTGTACGAAAGACTTCGGGATTGGCCTGGCTCCCAAACTGGCACTTATTATCAGACAATGGGTAATGAAGCCTAAAGATCTGTTACCAGTGACCGAACAATCAGCAGTACTCTACAGCATTCCTTGCCAAGATTGTGAGGCAAGGTATGTTGGTGAAACTGGCAAACGTCTTGGCATGAGGTTACATGAACACTGGCTCGCAATCAACCTCGAAGAAGAGCATTCTATGGTTTATGGCCACTTGAAGCAGCGCAAACACGTTTTTTGCCTTTGAAAAGACAAGGGTGATCGGCAGGGCCAGTGAAAAGATGGCTGAGCTTGTGCTCGAAAGCTGGTCGTCGACTGGCACACTCAACAGAGTGATTGAGTTGAATCCTGCCTACCAAGCCATCCGCGCATAGCTCACGCCCGCACAAAACGAAACCCTAAGGCGGGAGCGTGGGGACAAATAAAACCGATAGTCAGCCACAATGAGTGGAGTTGGCATCCGGCGCGAGTCGCATGACGGGCGTGGGATGGGTTTTCACGAGGCCAACTATGAAACCGCGAACGAGGGGGAGGCCGACGCGGGCGCACACGAGGACGTGAATGCGGGCGAGTTGGAGTCGAAGGGACAGGCTAACACAGCGCCGATAACAGTGGAGAGGATGTCGCCAATCAAAAGTCAACAGACGTACGAGCGCACGCGCAACACACATGAGCACAACACACGGCTCGCGGCAAGACGAATTAATTCAAGACCGGCGGAACAGTAAGCAGCACGCTCTGATGATGAAAATGAGCATGTTTTTGAAACGTCAGCAAGAATACAATTTGGTCCCAGCACGTGCCCCCTCTTCTTCTTCCTCTTCCGAGGATGATGGGAACCATATTATATCTGGACCCCGAATATTCGCGCATATTAATAACCTAATTTTATAAAAGATAGGGCATGCTTCATTGGTACAAATATGTATGGTCAGTGGATAGAGGCCTATAGAATAAAAATAAACAAAGCATCTGAACACCAATTGCCCGGTACCCGACGTTAAATTTGAGCCCTCTGGCATAGGGGTGTGCAAAATGTAGCTAATAAAGAGAACATGGAGCTGCCAATGTGTCGAAAGAAACCAGGTGAGTGAAAGTTTCATACTCGAAAAATATATTTGTGTGAAGTGACGTACAGTTCAGTTCTTGACGACAGTAGGTTTTCTAGTACACATACGGTTAATGTAAGTAAGTAAATAGTACGCCTACAGAAGTCTGCCTAGTTATTTTATTGCATTCAACTGGGTGCTATTTGGCAAAGTTTCTCCCATAACTGACCGCCTATGCCGACTTCGGTGGTTTATCTGTCAATAAAACTAAATCACAGACTAAATGATCTGCAAAAATTAAAATCTGTAATCAATGTATTTATGGGCATATAGCCAGCCTGTCATTGATTAATTTTCCGCTAACAAAATTGCTTGGTCAGAGCCGTCTCTTAATAAAGACCAAAGGTTTGCATCTTTTATCCAAACGGGAGCTGAAAGAACTGCGGGACAGCAAAAACACTTGCATCTTGCCGGAAAATGTCATTGTCAGCACCAGTACATCAGTTGTCAGTCAGAGGACAGCCAGTCTCCTTTGTTGGTTCTACACAAGTTTGCTACGTGTCATAATTCTGACTTATTCCTGCACATCGCTCAGAGCTGCATAACTGGTTGCTAAAACATCTGTTGAACAGATATGGGCACTGGCCAGCCCTAAAAATACAACTCACTTTGCTGCTTGTATCGTTTACTAGAAGAAGGAAGATGTTCCAAAAGCGACAGCCAAAGATTAAGAATCAATAATACATTTATGTAAATTACCTTTTCATTAAATAAGGCGTTTTTTTAACAAAAATAGCATGTTCTATAAAAAGTTCCCACCGAAAAAATTATAACAAAGGATAGGAGCACCAACGAATTCGTATCTAGCGTGACATTTAAACTCTCTTTTATGAAGGACGCGCATAATTTGACTAAAAAGAACCACAAAAGGCTGTAAATGTGTCAAAAAGCATCATGCTAATGGAATTTTCAAACTCAAAAGCATATTTGTCAGGATTGACATACATTTCGACTCCTGTTAAGAGTAGGTTTTTTCAGTGCACATGCGATCAATGTGCTTAAGGAATTACTATATGCATTGCAGTAGGTGAAATCCTACATTGGGTTCCAGAAATTGTTTAAATATTCTAATATAATTGCAGCAAAATAGCCACAATAAATAAACAAACAAAATTAACTTGCATTTCTTTCTTTTTTATAGTTTAATGAATGAGATCCGTTCGGAGAGTTTGTATACTCTTTTACTTTATAGTTTATTGGGTCTCCTGATATTCCTGAAAAATTGGAATTAAGGAAATTAGTAACTTAAACTTACCTGAGGTTTTGGCAAAGGGCTGCCAGTCTCTCTATTGGTTGTACACGTTTTCTCGCTGTCCAAACTGTGGCTTATACAGAAGTCGCCAGACTATGAAAGTCTTATGATGAAATATGACTACGTAATTAAGCGTATATTTAGCAACACTATTTTTATTCATTCAGTTTGTTAAATTCTGCGAAAGACTTTTGGTTAGTTAAATTTTCATTTTAGTTAGGTTCATTAGGAGAAATTGTCATTTATTTTGGGAAAATTAGAAGTAGTCTCATATCGGAGAAATCTCCTATGTCATTGCTAAAAATAGAACGAAACTGCAAATAAATGTTGACTTTAGCATGAAGGAACTTCAAAATAAGTCAAATGGGTATGGAGGATATCCCTTCCAGAACTGGAAAATTTTGTCAAAAATTGTTCAGATTCACGTGAAGCCAAATGAAAGGAATCACATATATTTGCAGTTATATTGCAAATTTGTATCTTAAAAATTATGTTTAGCTATCCTGTAAAGTTTTTTGCACAAAATGCAGTAACAGATAAGTGTTTGTTTAAATGCAAAAATAACGTCCAGATGTCCTTGATCAAACGCAAAATGTCCAACATGATAACGCGAAATTAAGACAAAGAAAGTCTTACTGAATGAAATTTGTGTAGAAATATAGTTTTTTGTATACTTAACGTTCCCCTTTTGCGCTATTTAGAAAAAGAACCAACAGAAGGATTATGTGTATTTCAAAACATTTTTCTTTTTCTTTACAAGCACTTAGTAGTTCCTATCGTTCTTTTGAGTATTTTTTACGCCTAATGCTCTTCATTATTATTTCGTAGTTTTCCTAAATGCATTCACACTGGTATTCGAGTAATGCTCAAACTTATTTAAAGTTATGAAAGTTGCGAGGTTTTTGCCGACTACTCTATCTGCTACATCATTTACTGAACAGATATGGACACTGGAGTGACTTAAAAAAAACGGATGCACCTTAATTTGCTGTTTGAATCTTCTAGAAGAGATAGGAAGGTATTCCGCAAAAAAAACGATGATTAAGAGTCAATGATACATTTATTTTAACAAACTTCTTTGTATAAGAGAAAGGACATGTATTTTTGTAAAAATATTTAGGGCCTATGGATAGTGCTTAGAGGAGAAAATTAAAACAAAGCATATTAGTACCGAACGCCTCGTAAACGACGTTCATAATTTACTAGAAGACAGAGCCTTCCATAATGCATTATTTGGCTAAAAAGTTAGAAAAAGAGCCGTAAGTGTTTCGAAAGATACCGGGTTCATAAAAATTTTATATCCAAAGAACGCTTGTCGGAAATAAGGTACAAATCGGTTCCTGGTAACTGTAGGCTTCTTATTGCAATTTTTCGTCAATATGCATTGTACTAGGCGTACATAAGTATGCCCAATTAGTTTATTTAAGTCAAAGTTACTGCACTGTGAGCCAAAATCGTGCACTTTTCACGACGAAATTTATTTGGTGAAAATATTCTTCCGAACAGTCCGAAACTCACAACATTTAATCAAGAGAAACTGAGACAAGCCGCCAAAACATCTTTCAACGGAGCAACATAGTTGTCATTATACTCTTCCGAATTACTGCTGTTAAAAACCATAAAGGACACTCAGCGAAATATTAGTATGTCAAATATTTATTGCTTTTCCTTATTTGTCCTTTTGTCTTAGTTCCTACATTTCGTCACTTATATAATGACTTTTATCATTGGCATGCCATGCAGCACCTTTTGGATTTGACAGTTTTTCGGTAGAAACAAATAAGTTCATAGATAATAAATGATACTTTATACATCGAAATATGTCTCTTTTTAAGTATTTATTAATCCATTAATGCAGAATAACTTGCGGACCGTTGGGTGAAGGATCTGCTAGCTACAAAGTTTTATATGCAGACTTGACGGTGTTATGCGAATTTTGGCCCGAACTGATGTAATTCGACTCACTAAGTGCACCCTTTGCTGAGGGTTGTTGCGCTTTGTCGCAGCGTTTTACTGGTTTTCTTTTTCCAAGCCCATTACAATGGCTACACAGAAAGCCTAAGCAACGAGCCAGGACTTTGTCTAATGACTGTAGCACATGACGACATTCATTTATTTTCTCGGTTCACTTTGTCTGGTTAGCGTGCAGACAGGTGATTATTTCTGATGCAATTATATACCGGCTTCCTTTGTTTAAGCCAACGCAGAAGGCTTGAGCTTGTCGACCGTCAGATCGCCCACTGTCGTAATTTTATGACCACCAAAAGCAGCAAACCTCGACAGTTTGCTGAAAGTTTCCGTCGATGCTGGGTCTATTGTGGAGAAACTTTGTTCCCACACATGACCATCTGAGCCGACTTCGTAGGTTTATCTAAAGATAAGACTTATCACAAAAGCAAATGGTCTTCAGAAATGAACACCTGTGATTGATATATTTCTGGCGAAATAGAAAATGGGCTTTAATTAGTTTCCTATAAGCACGATGGCTTCGTCACAGCCGTCTGCTGATAAATTTCAAACTGAAAATAGAAGCGCAAATGCGAATCACAGAAAGTAATTTAGTAATTCTGGGCGCGGTACGGGGATGGCACCTTCATCGTCATCGAACGGGATCAGGTGCTCACGTTTAAGGAAGGTCTCAATAGCGTCTTACCGGACATCCAATTTACGATGGAGGAGGAAGAGCTGGCCTTCCTTGATGTTCTCGTCTGTTGAAAAGATTGTGGTGGCCTTAAGACTTAAGTATTAATAAAAGGGACAAACACGATGCAAGGACTGAATAACAATAGCAACCACCCAAACAGCCACAAACGCAGTTGCGTAAGCGCACTCTATCGGCGTGTTGAGGTGCGCTGCAGTGAACCAGTAGATAAATTTGCCAAGGTACAATACCTTCGACGGGTGTTTAGAGAAAATGGCTACCCACTCAACTTTGTCAACCGTCGTTTGCGCAAACGGAATGGCCAGTAAATTTGCACCGATGGCTGTGATGATGATGTTGGGCGCTTGCTGCAATCATTTAAAACAGCTTATACCAGCCGAAGACAATTGAACGGAGGTTAAGGTCATCCAGCACAATTTCACACATCCCCAGAAACACCTTCTTGTCCATACGTCCGTATTCACCCCAAACGCTTATCAACAAGAAAATAACCGAAGAGCAAATAATCTTTCATTTCAGCCAAATCCAACACACACGTTTCACGATTTTTCTCCATCTGGAACTAGTTAACAACGCACAAGGAGAGAGCTTCAATAAGTATACTGCAAATTGAGAAAATACTTCAGCAGAATGCGTCAAATAGACAGGACCATAGTCAACAAACTTGGAAGAGAAGGTATATCTCGTCAACTAAGATAACAACAATGGTCGCCGATTAAATAAAGGAAGATCAGTGACGGCATCTAATAGGCAAAAGGTCCTAACATATTTTCCGGACTATAAAGCACCCTTCAAAGCCCTTACAAATTGGGGTTGAACGCAGCGGCGTGTACCACACAAAAACACTTAGAGGTCAGTAACCAGAACTAGTCGGTTTATAAGGCATTCCGGGTAATAAGGCACACTATCGTTTTTTTAAAAATTAAAGGCTGTTTAGTGTGCTTTATAGTCCAGAAAATATGGTAAACGGGAAAAAACGGCAATCTGTAAATCATATGCATTTTGCCTCGTCTTTTACTGTAAAGTTAATGTTAAACTCGAGAATCACCAGACATCTTTTTACTTGATCAATATCGGACATTTCAGTCTTGATACGTTTCTACTAGCTTTATGTCAGTCTCAGAACCTCGTGCTAAATCCCACTTTTATGGTTGTGTAAGGTCATCCAGAACTCAGTATCTCAGAGAAATATGTCTTCCTCAACCCGACAAAATCTTTATTATTGCTAATAATACTACTAGTAGCAGTGGTTTTACCATAATTACTATTATGGAGATTTAGAATACCCATGGGTGCGATAAAAGTGCTATAAAGTGGTGTTTTTAATGCAGCGTTTGCAGACACCTGAAATAATTGAGCGTCTGAGGCTTTGGACCTGTGTTTGAATCTAACGCTTTTTGGTTAAGTGCTAAGAAAGGAGGCGATGAAAACAGCAGAGAAGGGTTTTAATAAAACTAAGTGGCAATGATCGAATATGTAAGTTCTTTATTCCTATCTCTAAATATGCGTGCATATTTGATCAAGATAGATATGCTTCTGCCTCTGGCTAAGCCTGATTAAAGGCTATGTCAAAGATTTCGGCCAGGCAGTCTTGGAGGCTGTCGAACACCTTCTCGCACCACTTGGACTTGGAGTCACACAGCGGCAACCATAAGGGGTCAGATAATGAAATCGAAAGACCCATCGCCACGGCAAGACACATCTGGAGTCGACTAGAGGATCTGATGCAGTTTCGGGTCAAGAAACTACGTGGGAAAAACTGACAGACGTCTCAAGACGCGAATTGGTGAACACGCGGCAGCAGTGCGGCTAAATGAGGCCAATTCTCAAGTTGTGGCTCATTCGACGAGATCCGGACACAGATGCAAATTTGATGAGGCCAAATTCTCACAGGAGGTTATAAGCAGGTGAGGCGAGAATTACTTGCGTCATGGTTCATGGGCCCACACTCCATAAACAAATGCAACGATTTGCCTAATCCATATTCGGTGCTGAGACTCAATTCTGCCACAGCAAGTCGCCACTTGGGGAACGGGCAGGCCACCGCATAATCCCACGCCATTACCGGAGGACCAAATGGCCGAGCAATAACTGCGCCAATGTCCACCACGCGTGATAAAATATCAGCAGGTCGCAGCCGGTACGCCGTTCAACAAACTATCAACGCACAAGAAGAAAATTACCGTTCATTATCATTGTATGCTTGCAGTAATGACTGCATCCTATAAAAACTGTAAACTTCTGCGCATTGGCTACCCTTCTTGCTACTGCTCCCCTATTATGTCTCTGAGGATGAATCCGCGATCATTCTTGAAAAATCAGGCGAATGAAAGTAGTGTCCGAACGATCGAGTCGTCTTCTTATCAAAGACCAAACCGTTGCATCTTTTAGCGCATTAGGCGCTCAGAGAACATTAATAAGTATTTTCTGTGTAAAGGCGTAGTGGACATATATAATGGTATCGTTTTACTGTGCAATTAATAACCTCGTCTGTGTGTTAGAGTGTGGACCCTTTTCGGACTCCGTTCTTACTTAAAGGCATTGCATTCTGTGAGAAGAAGAAGAAGACTCGATCGCTGGGGCAATATGTTTATTCGCCTGACGTTTTGATAGCCATCGCGGATTCGTCATCAGAGACACGAGGAGCAGAATGGTTAAGCATGCACAGAGGTTTGCAGTATTTATAGGGTACAGTCATTACTGCAAGCACACAGTGACAATTAACATTCATTGCCTTCTTGTGCGTGGACTGCTTGTTGGACGACAGGCCAGAGCCCGCGTGCCGTCCAACAAGCAGTCCACGCACAAGAAGGTAATTAACGTTACTTGTCGCTGTATGCTTGCAGTAATCACTGTACCCTATAAATACTGCAAACCTCTGTGCATGCTTAACCATTCTGCTTCTCATGTCTCTGATAACGAATCCGCAATGGATATCGAACTTCAAGCGAATAAACATATTGTCCCAGCGATCAAGTCTTCTTCTTTTTCTTCAAAATTGTTTCCTGGGACACGAATGTTCGCTTGTACTGTGGTATCTAATCCTCGAAATTGTGGTCCGGCAATTATAAAAAATACTAGCTAGTGACTCATGCGACAACCCTTTGGCTTCCAGGTTTAGCATGCATTCGAAATCAAAATCAGGCAGAAATTTCTTTCACTTCTTAATGGCATGGCTACGTTCCTTAAATAACTTGAAGCAAACATTCAATTTACTTTACTAGAAAGCCTTTTGAACATCCAGTCTATTCAAAATATCAATATAAAAAGACCATAAATTTGCTTAACCACCAAAGGTAGTTTCACTCATGACTTTATATGAGACAATTCATCTACGCTATATCAAATAACTCAATATTAGATGTCTTACTTCCTTTCTAGCATGGTTTTTGATACAAAGGTGGACAAAGGCTAAAACTGCAATCTTTCTTATCCTACCAATTTATTAGAACCCTATGCACTGATCGTAGGTCTCAGTTGACTTTAAAATGTTGCTTTAATATGGTATTGAGACAGGCATTTTAGGTACGCATATTGAATATCCTACGAAGCATGATTATCGTATAAACTATTAGACATGTGAATACCATTGCGGTTTGAAGTGTATTCTGGTTTCGTTGTTTTCATGCTACTTTTGTTTTGCAATTTTACCAATGCCGAGATATCACCGTCTAATTACACCTTGCACGTGTCCCCAAGAAATAATACAAGAAGAAATGTGCAAAAGTAGAGGTCTGTCAGCTTACTTAGAACAAGGTTTTTAAGGAAAACAAACGCGTGAACAGCCATTTCCTTAAGACCAATCAAATAGTGTTCTCGTGCGAGCGTCGACTCGTTATGGCTGCGTACTCGCGTGTCTGTAAGGGCGGCTCCTTACATTTTGAATAAATCCTACCAGCAGCGAACTCCTACTCTGAAAACAGTTTATTGTAGTTCATGGAAGGCTTCGTGCCATTCTAGGGTTCAGTCCATTTTTGAAGGATAAGGAATACTGGGCAACTGTGTTGCAGTTTTCAACATCTGTACAAAATCATAATCAGTATTAGACGTGAAGTTATTGTTCTGTATAAACTCGAGATATTTTAATTATGTTAGGATATTGGGGTTTAAATCCATTCCGACTGTGTGCAAGCATCATGCTCTGGAAAAAAATGGCAGCTGGCGTACTATAGATTTTCTAACTGATCGTTAATACTCTTTTTACATGAAATATATATTTTTTTGCGAAAATTACCATTGAAACCTTCAGAAGATGAAATGGCGAACATACATTTGTTTTCGATAATTCTCATTATGCCTTTACATTTATATGGTAATTAAGTAAACGAAGAATGCGGCTTGGTAGAAAACTTGAACTGTTGTCAGGACAGAGAGAATAGAGTGTAGGAAAGGGGATCAAAGTACGCTCAGCACTAGGGGAAACTGGTAGTCGGTTGAGGTGTTAAGCTGCTGGCTGTTGGATTAGCAGCCTTTGACCATGGCAACTGCGGCGCCGCGACGAAGTTCTTTTGAGCGCACAGGATCGGGTGGCGTAGCCTGATTGCGGCCGCTTCTGCCGTAGCTTACAGACGTTGTCCAAGAAATTTTAAGTAGCCTGGAGGTATCTTGTAGATAACTTGGAAGGCCTCTTTGGCATCCAATCGATGGTATGCGTCTACTAGGTGCGCTAGAATGGAACTATTTACACCCTTTACTTGACCCTTTCATAACTATGCTGGAATGTGTTCTCGTACTCTCTTGGACAAACGCCGGCTCGTGCGAACAATGTATCCCGCCCCACAGGAGCAGGTAAATGAATATATGTACATGGATGTGGTCTGGGCTGGCAGTTTGTCCTTGATCTCTCCGGGTAGGCTGAAAGTCGTCGAGAACAGTTCATGGGCGTTGGCTGCTGGGAAAGTGGTTCATACAGCTTGACTAAGGCGCCTCTTTAAGAGTTCGTTTGGTCCATCACCTTGAAATGGGACAGTGATGAATATTCGCTTCTTCATGGCGGTTGACACTGTGGGTTTTGATGGACTTTCAGCCATGTTATTCCTCATAAATCGACTGTAATAACCATTTTGTCGAAACACGCCTTCAATCGTCTTAAGTTCTCTTCTACGCTTTCATTCGAGCAGATTCTTTTCGCCCTGACCGATCCTCTGCGCTCAAAAGGACTTCATCGCGGCACCGCAGTTGCCATGGTCAATAAGCTGCTAATCCAACAGCCAGCAGCTTAACAGCTCAACCGACTACCAGTTTCCCCTAGTGCTGAGCGTACTTTGATCGCCTTTCCTACTCTCCGTTCTCTCTGTCCTGACAACAGTTCTAGTTTTCTACCAAGCCGCATTCTGCGTTTACTTAATTACCATATAAATGTAAAAGCATTATGAGAATAATCGAAAACAAACGTATGTTCACCATTTTAACTTCTGATCTATATTTTTTATAAAAAAATCATCAAATAATCTTCAGTGTACACATTTGTTACCAAATTATGCCGAGTCTGAATTTGGGAAGGAGATCAACTGCGTCCTACTCTGGCTGCTAATCCCTGGAGTGAGTTACTTTTGAGATTAAGGGGAACAAAACTCTAAAAATTACTGCATTACCCATCCAAATTTCCTTTCTTAATATCCTGCTTTCGTAGTTAGCTTATCACCAGGCGTGTTCAATAATGTAAACGGGGTAGAGTTAGCAAAATTTAAGGCAACAAATCAACGGTAATTAAGGGGAAAGAGGGAAATTGTTAGGAGATCAAGGGGGAGTAGGGAAGCGAAGGGATGTGTCCGACATGTAGCTCATCTGAACTTGTCATCTCCTCGTTGCTTTGCAGCGTCTTAACACTAGTTGTCACTGCCCCTAACATTATTTTACAAGCCAAATGATGACTAAATCAAAAAGTTTTGTCAGCCTACCTTCACTTTTTGAATCCTGCGTTGTCTTGATCCATCCTCTTGTTTGTGTCAAATGGCAGGTAGGAACGAGATTTCGTCATTCACCTCCATTTGTTCAGAAAACCTAAGGGCTCTGTGATCCAGGTAAAACTTTCGCACTATGATATCCGTAGTCTTATTTGTCAGGTAAGAGATATCATCCGCGTACCAACCATGTAACTCAAAATCCTTGAGGTCTAAAGATGTATAAAGAACCACACTAACATAGATAGACTGGCAGGCCTAAATTTATTCCTTCTGCATTACAGGCAACAAAAAGGGGATCTTATCGTAGTTAACAAGATAATAAACGATCTTGAGAAAGGATGACGCTTTGAGGATATGTTTCAGTGGCACCTCTCGCCTCATTTTTGTGGGCACACAATGAAGCTGCGCACGAAAATGTTCAAGCTAAACCTCCGCTCTGAATTCTTCACGCAACGTGTCATACAACAGTGGAACAACCTTCCACAGTCAGTCGCGGAGGCCACTTCCCTTCAGATGTACAAACAACGCTTGGATAATTACATGCGTGCCCTCTCCTCTCTCCAAGTCTGAACTCTAAAAACCAGACATACATTGTAAAAACCAATGCTACTCTACTCCCTCTAAGTCTGACCTAAAAAAACCAGAAATATATTGTAAAAAATAATGCTACTCACTGTTTGCCAATACTATGTTAGTAGTGCTAAATTTATAGGTGCTTGTACACGTGCTAAATAGGGTTTTTAAAGGCATTGCCTATTATCCTCACCAAATAAACTGAAAACTGAAACAAAACTGATGGTTTCTTTGAGATTCATTACTTCAAGCTTGCCCCTGAAGACATTTAAGAGGAGTGGTCCCAATAGTAAGTTCATCGCCACTCCGTATATTAGCCTGTATAACTAGCACTTACAGAGGAACTGTACGTTTTGTGTATAGTATGGCGGTAGTTCCCTACTTTATCCTCTGTCATCCCTGCAGGGTAAGTTAGTTCCCGTAAAGAGGCATACAGGTACTCTGTAGTTTCTAGTACGGGTATGACAGTAAACAAGGATAACAGAACTAATGACAACATTGTGATCTTGCTAAATTTAGCATCCTTAATAGTTTCAGCGAAGACATTGATTTCATTCACCGCTAAGAGATCTTAGCATTTTCATATTTCTGCGAAAATTCCGAGTTTACGCTTGAAAAGTCGTTTTTGCAAACTGTTTTTTTTTTTCAATCTTAAATTGCCAGGCTGGCACATTGAAATAGAGGATAAAACAGTCGGTTCTGCACAAAGCTTATATAACTATAATAGAGAACTGACTGCTTTTGATTGTCCAAGTCAATGTACCGACCTGACGATGGAAGACTGAAAATAACAGCTTGCCAAAGGACTTTTCAATCGTTAAATTGAATTTACCGAGCATCACAATTTAATTCATGTGGACGTTGAACATTGTTAAATAGCATGCGATCTCTAACAGAGGTGTACTAGGTGCCTTAGATTGCAGGTTTAAGTCTAATATCCGATCTATGAAATTGTGTATAAAACTCGACCATTGAAAATGTCAGATACCAACCGCACTTCCCCAGTGAAAGCCGATTTCGTTTCTGACGATGCACCTGAGAATCGCATGTTACCTGCTCCGAAAGAGAAATAATTCCCAATCTCAACCGGCAAAGTAACGAACCCATGGTGCAATGGTAGAAATGAAACTCAAGGATTCCAACCTCTATACTTAGATATGACTGACTGATGACGTCTAATAAGCCATAAATGACCATTCCGGTCCCCGTTTGCTTTTTCGGTGCCATTTCATCCTATACTTATATTCAGTAGGTAACTGTCTGTGCGAGCTCTAGATGTGAGCAACTGGGCGATGCGAAACTTAATTGTTCCTCTACCAGATCACCGAAGCAAATATATTCCGGGTGTTTTTTTATGCTATTTAAGCATACACACTTGGGGTAGTATCCTTCCGTAATAAGGTGGCAATGGCTTACATTCCATGTGTAAGGCTTAAGGTTACGGTTGGCGTGATGTTTAGCTTGTCCAAAAAGTACTTTGCACGTTATCCAGGCTAAGGCCACCTTAATTATGGCGGGATAAACATTTTTTTTCAAAAATATTAATGCTACAGCTAAACCCGTGTGAAATGACATGCGATAACATTCCTCACTTATCAACTTTTCTATTCAATGTAATAATAACTTTCTTATTTGAAGTCTTCCAGTCAATGCTGACGCCAACCGTTCTATGATGCAGGGTTTTAAGACGATGTCATCTATATATTTAAGATAATTGCGTGGCTGTTTTAATTGGACTTGCGACCAGCGCCGCGTATTCTAACCATGCCAATTATCGGCAAAGATCATAGTTCACTCACTGGAATGAGTTTGTTTGTTTGCTGACAGTTCGGAAATTAACTTATTGAATGCGAGCGAGCGGGTGAGTAATCATCATGCCAAATGCGACTACCGGCAAGGAATGGGGGGAGGTGTTAATAAAGATAGCTATACGGTTGTCTGACAGTTCCATCAGGTACCTACCCCAGACCCTGTCTACCCATAAATATGAGCCCTAGGTGTCCCCGATAATACGGTCTCATTAAAATTTCGGAAATTAAGGCAAACAAATATCATGATCACACATGCGTTTGCCTGACAGACCTCAGACCCTGTCTATACATAAATTTTAGCTCTAGGTGACACCGATCATGGCATCAGGGGAAAAAATCCAGAAAGTTAGGCAACTATCATCATTGGTTAAGCAAGCGCACCACTTTCCCCTCTTCGAGTTCACTTCTATGAAATCACCTCCGTGCTTCAATCAGATATGTTTTACAATTAAATAATAAATTGAATTTGGTTTCTTTTAATAAACACCGGAAGAGAAAGAAGGGCTTTTTTCTTGGACCAAGTTGTATTTTAGCTGACGTTTCAAAAGCCTTCCTCTTCTGGGGCTGAGGAAATGAATATTTTATCTGGACCTCAAATTTCTGCACATAAGTAGGTTTTGTTGGGTCTTTTGAGAGATGTTTTCTGGAGTAAGAGTATGTATTCAATGCTAATATTCTGACGAACGCCGAAATTATTGACTTTTAATCAACGTATAACTATATAATTGTTCCCTTTTCCTCGCCTTTCTTCATCATAGTTTGTCACCCCTTACGAAGTGATGACTTCTGACAGGTAATTGGCTTGTGCATACTATAATTAGCCGCATATTTCTTGCTGCAACTTTTCTTTGAATATGAACTTTTCCAAGAGTTTAGAAGCCTAGAATGATAAACAAAGTGCTCCGATGCTTGACAATCCTTCTCCCTTATCCATGCAAATACCTGGGAGGTGGACGCTTTCGTTAATTCGAGATTATATTCTTTTATTGAGCAAAAAGCCCTGGAAAGGAGTGTCCATTTGGAAAAGAGTTGATAAGTTCCGGTACCAATCAGAGGCTGTAGTCAGCACCGTTAGTGTCATCTGAAAAACACTCAGTATAAATTTGCATTTATGATCATTTGGCTTATTTTGCAAATCACTTGGGCTTAGAATTCCTGCTATCTGAAACACAAAGTTAAGATAATCCAAGTTTGACAAAATGCACTTAGTGTATAAGGAATATGTTTGCTATCTATTTTGTCATCAATCGGCCTTAAATTATGTGATCGGGTTTAGTACTGACAAAAGTGTATGCGTGCTCCATTATCACTTCTGAAATCTGCATCTTCGACACCAATTAACTCATTCAAACGTTGGCGAATGCTGCTACTATTTACTCGGCTCTGATGTATTGAGAAAAAGTTGCGAATTTCTTGGCTGCGCTCTATACTGTTACCGATGATTGGCTGTTAATGCGACTCTCAAGGTCGAGTGATATAATTACTAGCAAACGACATTTTCAAGTATACGAACTTCATGAAAATTCCGCAGGCGTTACGTTACGTACCCTCTTATAAGTCTAATCAAGTTTGCTAACTCACTTACCAATAGTTTTGTCTATACTGATAACATTAATGTATCAGTTGTGGTGTTGGTCAACTATACTCATTATTTGACAGTTTCAGGTTTTTAATTTCCTTTTCAATTAATTCCTGTGCTCGATCCAGATCTGAGGTCTATAAGCATAGACTTAGTATTGGTGTATGCAGTTGGAGCGAACTCCATCAATCCCTGCGTGATAGTCGCGTAAGCTGCACACACTACTAACGTGTAGACAGCAGTATAACTCTACGTTATAATGCCTTATAATTCAGTATGCAACTTATGATTCTCCCTGGTTAAGGGTAGAAAACACTGAAGCAAATGTGTACATATTTTTGAAGAAGAAGAGAAGAGAATCTTGCTTTATCTACGAAAAAACATCATAAATTTTCAGCAAAAATAATGGCTCCATTCACGGAGAGCAAATAATGGGTTAAGTAATGGGTCATGTTTAAAAGTAAAAGGTCATGTTATACTCACAAGTCAAGTTTTACACGGTATTCACGTCTACTATGGAGACAGGTCAGATTTCAACTTCTCAATTTCCGCTTTTTCACACGTGAGGTAGCGTGCTAAGGATGGGAGTACCGAGTGCTGATATGCTGATGTGCGGCAAGACATATGATGGAAGCCTCGACGCATGGGATGGCAAGACTTCGCATTCATTAGTTCAGAGTGCAGATGGTGGGTGACCTCATAAAGGATGCGATTGGCAAATTGCTTGACCGTTTTTAAGTGGCGTTGTCCTATACTGTCAGAATTTGTGCACCTTGATGGTTTACAAAGACAGGCACTTCACCACCTCTGCTGCCGGATAAGGATCTTCTGTCTGAGCGAAAAGATGAAAATTGTTAGGGTGTGATGAGTTCCGACTCAATATCACTATTAAGCCAAGTTTCTTGCAGACAGATAACTTCAGACTTTCCGTGCTCTTTTTTCAACACAAGTGCTGATAAATTGACACTCTTGTTAGACAGGGATTTGCAATTTGTCGACATGAATCCTGGAGGTGTCATTGCATTTAGAGGCTTAGATTTGTTTCCTTGTTGCCAACCTGGTCTATGCTTTCTTCTCCGTGTGGTCGTCCTACGGAGAATTTTTGATGTTGGTGAATTGCATATGCGGCAGCTTGGGCGTATCTGACACGCATTGCAATTATGAAATGTTGTAGGTAAAATAATATGTTTCCGTGCATTTAAAATAGTAGCAGTGTACTGTAGATATGACCTCATGATCAGAAATGCCGAAAAAAAAGCAAAGGATTAGAGAGGATGGTATAGGATAATGAATTGCCACGTAAATGGAGAACAAAAAAATGAGTGGCTCAAATTCTCATTATCCCATTTGTAAATTGTCCAAATGCATTTCCTACTAAATGCATTTTTTTGTGATAATTAACTGTTACTGTTCACGTGCCGGGTTACACCAGGGCACATATCACAAGTCACTGTTTCAATATTAAGGCTAATTTTATAGTTGCGCATGTTTTCCACTTCTACATTCTTTCTTCGAAAATTTCTCTTCAGTCGTCATCCACAAAATCCCACGTAAGGTTTGTGATATCTTATACGGTGGCCAACCAGAAAATGTCTGTCTCCACACGCATCCACGAGCACCAACTGGAAGTAAATTTACGTGACCATTCATCCGAAATGGCTATGCATTTCCTTAATACATCGTTGTATGGGACAAGACGCATCATCGGAGTTTGCTCCACTCAAAAAAGGCTGAAAATTTTTGAGTTCGTGCATTCCAATGACATATGCTTAAACTGATATATCGAGCTGAATGGAATGTAAAAGCATTTCGAAGAAAGATAAAGGAGGCGACAGCCGATCAACATGGACTACTTTATACCGCAACTGCTGATTTTCTTTCAAGCCGGTTGACTTGTAAGTTTCAACCCCGGACTAATGCAAATAACAGGAACAAGATAACCATCTTTCCTTACTCGACGTTGACTTATCCAGACAGAAAGATGATTCCATTACACGGACGGTCTTCCATAAAAACACCGGGAAAGGACAGTATTTACATTATCTGAGTTTTGTTCCTATTCAATGGAAACGTAACTTGGTATGTACTCTTTCCAGAGGACCAGAATGATCTGTTCTATGGATACATTGGATGATGAATTAACCAATTTTAAACGCACCTTTATGAAGCGAGGATATCCAAGTCAATTTAAAGACAAAAACAGTAAACCTCTAAGACCTAAATTGACTCACCAATTAGCACAAAAAAGCCCGTCTTTATTTTCTTACCATTTAAGGGCAATAACATACTAAAAACCATCAAAAGGCGCCTCCTTAATGCCATTTAAATGACGTACTACGATACCGATATTAAAATTTACTATCCACCGAAGCCTTTACTAATTCCTCATGCGAAGTATGCCATGCCGTTGCACACCACTGCAAACTGCCTTTATGAATTAACATGCACTTGCGGATGCAAGTACATAGGGCAAACGCTGAGGCAAATGGCCACAAAAGCTAAGGAACATTTACCTAGCTGGCTAATGAAACAAGAAAACAGAATTCCCCGATCCTCAATTACTGAACAACTGTTAGACTCGGGCCATTCTGTTGACCCCAAAACGTCCTTCCGAGAACTTGTTCGAGCACGACCAACTCGCACTTTACGCTACCTGGAGGCAGCCTACATACGGCAGGTCAAACCCGCCCTATGTAAACAGTTGGAGCATGTAGTGAACCTAACTTTGCCTTGGTAACATTGGCTCCCTGTTTATAAAGTTTTCCTCCTAAGTTGTTACCTCAGGTGTTTTTTACCTGTTATTTTCGCTGAACATAATGTTTGAACTTCTCATGCTATTGGCCACTTTTTATGACCGTGTATTTATATCGATATTTCTGTATGAATTCATTGTGTATGTTCTCTTTTGTGATTCACGTTAAGTTATGAGAGGCGGCAACTAACGAGCTCTATAGAAATGATATGGATCTAATAAATCATTTTGCTGCTATTGCCATATTCAAACATATCAGTTGCCAATTTGCCATCACACTAATATGTTTTTTACTTTGTCTACAATGGACTGAAATAAACTGCATCAACCCATTTGCGCCCAAATCAGATGATCATAAAATTGTAACAGCAATTCTGAAATATTAATGTTTTGTTGCACATCTTCTCAAGTCTAACGACGACTTTGGAGTCCAGGCTGCAACATTTTCTCAATACATTTACCGTATTTTCCAAAGGACCGTCTTCATTAATAGATTCTGATATGTCAGGCAACGGGCTATATTGAAGCCGCCTTGCTGCAGTCTTCGTTAGTAAGCGTCTGTTTCCGTGTGTCTTTCTGAGACTTTTTTCGTGACACATCTTATCTACCAGGTATTTGTCCTCAGGAAACTGTTCTTAATCCTAATGTGACGCAACCTCCATTTTTTGCATGGTCAGCTTCACACAATCGCGATAAACTTACACCCTTCCTAGTCCGTCTTCTTCTTGGAAAACCGAATAATTTGAAATAGCGCATTCAACTGTATAAGCTTGAACATAACTTAACTGTGTTCATGTGTGCATGAATATGAGTACGCTCCTATAACCTGTGATAAAGGACTCCAGGTGGAATCCAAAACGTCAGAAAAATAGAACTCTTTTTCAAATGGTCTCATCCTTTTTTCCTGTTCATCGTACAGGGTGCCCCACGAAAAACCCCTAAATTTATGATAATGTCTTTACTGTTATAAAAATAAAAATTATTGATTACAATTATAACTAACAACTTTATTGAATTCAGAAGAGTGTTTGGCAAGCATACGTAGCTTTTGATAAATTCTCATCGGGCCGTTACAATTATATAGGGAGGGGTGCAAATTAACATGCTGGTTATCAAGTTATCACAAAACGCAAATTAGTCATGGGGATGAGGAAGGGGGTGTGGGGTTGGTAGTAATCAGCTATTGACGGTTTGTTGAGTCCGGATAGGGGATGGAGGGAAGGGGGTGGGGTTGGGTGAAGCGGCAGCAAACGGGAAAGATGCAGGTTACCTAACTACCTCTTCTGAATTCTCTGATGGGAATTTTCGCAACTTTATTGAATACGCCGAAAACATTTTAAATTGGATTTTGCAATTGTTCTGTGCACATACCCTTCTGACAATCCCAGTTCTTTACAAATTTCACGTTGACTTGAATGTCTTCTACGATGATCTGGTGGAGTTACGGCAAGTTCCAAGACTGCTCGCCTTGTTGGGGAATCGTGCCTGCAAGAAGTGCCACTACCCGGCTTACGCACCTTTGCCACAGGTGATCCACCTTGTGTGAATGCAGCCGCGACACCTCTAAACTGGTCAGTTGTAATGGCACCAAAAAATTAAGGCAAAATGTTCCGACATTTCTGCAACCCCCATGTTGGATGTTCTTTCCGGAATAGGATGATGACCTTGCGCTGGAAATTGCTTAGCTGTGGCATGTGTCTACACGTCTTTCAAGAATATTCCTGGCATATGGTGCGCAGGTGGGCATTTTAGAACCTTCTCCTCTGCGACCACCACCCACGTTGTGTGGGTGCTCCTCACCACTGAGCGGAACATGGCGTGGGCGACATGAATGCGCGTGCGAACCAACGGGGGCGGCTTCACTTCGGATGTGGCCCAGGTGTTCTGTTTTCTCCGCCATCGATCGTGACGGCATGGACGATCCGGCCGCCGTAACAATCACAAACTAAGGGTTTTTTTGTGGGGCACCCTGTAGATCTAAGCTGTTAATGAGATCATATTTATTGTGTAACGAACACGCAAAGCATTGACGATAAGGTATTTTCTGCGTCCACCCCTTTCGAAGGCAGGGAGACTATATTTGACAATCTCTTGTTGCTGAAACACGAGTGGTTACCCAAAACTATATGCACATTTTAAATTATTGTAAACGAGGTGATTTTTTGATAACTTTGTTATTTAAACAATGAAAAGATTTAATTAAAACGTATCATGTCATTGTTTTTAATGCACGTTCTAAAGGAGATGTCCATTTTGATCCAGACATTGCTGACAATGCGGAGCAATGGAATCGCATGAAATAATTAAACCATGAAACAATTCCCTTTGTTTTTTTCCACATTCATATTTTGTAGCTTGTCTGTGTCAACATGGACATCAGCTTGAGAACATTTAGCAAAAGAAAACAATAAAATGATGTGTGCAAATAACTTTAGATTCCTTAAATAATAAACTTAAAAATAAACGCCAAGTTTACAACTTCATAAAATGTGAATACATTTTTGGAACACACTATATTATTAAGTGCTCACCATGCTTTCCATGCTTACGTGTTCCAAAATAACGTGAGTCATTCAATTTTATTCCATTTTAAGTGTAACCAGATATGATTGTGCAATTATTTGAAGAGTAACCCACTTACAATGGCTTCACCTTCTAGCAAGATGGACCGAAAAACATAGACAGGATAAATGCAAACAGAGATAAAGCAAATGATATTTGTGGGGTTCCTGAGAACAGGTATGATAAATTAAGTTTATTAGGTGCGCACTCGAAAAACTTTAATGGGATAAAACAGATATTCAAATATTTTTAAAATTTCTGAGCGTTCTGCGAAGTTTATCTTGAAGTTCACACAGAGACAGATCCCCATTAGTGTCACAAAAAGTTTATTCAACCGGAATATGTCTATTTCGGTCATTTCGCGGCAGGCTTCTTAGTAATTGTAGTATTATAGCGCGCATATATTGATTTGTTGTGCAACTGCTCAGACCTATGGTGAAAAGATTATTCTTTTGTTGTATTTGTGTAGATATCGGTAGGCCATCCAGTTGCTACTTGTGCATATTTTGTTTTTTGCACTATAAGATATATGGCTCCTACTGTAGATGACTTCGTTTCAAGTGTTACTCTCAAAGAAAGCATATCCTTCCTTTGAGCAATATAAAAAAACGGGGGCACGCCCTTTTACCTTTTGTTATATGCTACCTCATTGATGTCTTAGCCTTGAAGAAGCAATAACTGCAAGACAGTGATTGCTTGGAGGTTTGCATTTAACCGGTCATGTCGGTGCAAAAACGCCAGTGCATGCAATTTCCCAGTGCGTTCAAGCATGCGAATGCGAATCTCTCGCCGGTTGATCGTTCAGTAAAGTTCAGTAGGATGTAATTTGGGTTATTGTTAAGGGAAAAGGTTAAGAGAAATACTGTTAGAGTTATTGATAGCGACACGGTTACGACTAAAATAAGCACACGGGACTAAGTACCTATAAGGATTTGAGAACTGGGAAAATGTACAGTTCCATGGAAGATGGTGTATTGTGTTCACTGAAGTGAACTGAGGTGCAAAATGCGGTAAATTAGAAAAAAGCTCAGTTTAGATCGGTATATTGACGGGAAGTATCGTAATTTTATTGATATTTAAGATATTTCCTACGCTTTTTTTAAGTTGATGATCAAGATTTACTATCTTGGCGTATTTTACTATAAGAAAATATCAATAAAAATCATAAAATGTTTGGATTGTCTTTTCAGAGAACGAAAAATTACGGTTTGCCGCCATAAAAATTACGTTAATATAAGTAGAACAATAGGCATTCTATTTGGAAAAAAGAGAGCGCATTTAGCCTACCGGTTAAATGGAAAAAGTATATTTTGCCTTTGCACGCCAACCTTAGGCGTACATATGAATTTACGTGCATTTGCGGATGAGAGTACATTGGCTGTACGCAAAGACAATTGTTGACCAAAGATGTTGAAAAGAGCCATTTGTAGTATGAGAAATACTGTTGATTTTATAACTTATGAAATATGAAATAATAAATTTTAGGGGGTAATAATACCAAGATATTTCAAGTCAAGCTAAGTTTGTGCGGAGAAATGTAGGAAAACTCGCTTGAACTCCCCATTGGTGCACAAAAGTAAAGAAATGTATCGGCACAGCCGAATAATCCAAAGAAGCTCGTTTTTCATAATTTTAGGCGAATACCTACTTGTTTCATGTAATACAATCAAATCTGGTAATTTAAATTAACAAAAACCAGCAGTGTAACTGAGAAATTAGAGCAGGCAACTAAAAAAATCCTAAGGCAGGGCTCAGAATTCAAAGAAATGGAATGTCATTTATGGTTTTTAGGGGACACACTGTCGGTCGTGGTGACAAAAATATGAAAAGGATAAGACCAGCATGCCACTGTGAATGTTGGCGGCACGCTGGAGGACATATTTCGGGGAATATCTTTATCCGAGGGTCCACATGAGGAGAAGACCGTAGAGTCACGAGAACATCCTGAATAACCGGAAATGCGACCATGCTACGCCCTGGCTGCGACAAGAACAGAGAAACTCGCCACGGTCTTCAGCACTCGGTTTTTAGGTCAAAGAACGTGACAAGGCTGCAAAGCCTAGGACCATAGTTGCGGATGAGGTGACTGCCGATGCGATAGTTGTAGTTCACATAGTGAGAAGGAGACAGCTCGAAGTTATTGGTTATGCATGCTGAAAAATACTTTGAGTAAATAATAACACTACTAAAACGTTATTTTCTTAACTAGAAAAGAGTACGGTACTGAAGGGAAACCTTGCAGGATTTTAAAAAAATACAGTTTCTCCTAATCTATTTAAATTCCTGTTATTAAACGCTGGGGTACAAAACCTCAATTTCTCTTGTTCTACAGGTAGAAAGTACCATCAATCAGAAACGGTTAAGCATTTTTTTGTTTGGAGTAAGGAACATTTTGGTTTGCTTTGAGTAAAATCAGGTTATTGCAAATGTGACTGTGCAAATTTTTATTCAGGAAAACGATAGCATATTCCATTTAAAAAAATTGGTTTTGCAAATCTGATGCTTTTGCGCCCAGCTATTATATGATATGTTTGTGTAGTCTACTTTGTTTTACTACACCAAGCATACATATGAAAATTCGCGAAGTGCCATAAGCGTTTTTTGTCATGTCGTTTAAAAAAGATTCCAAAATGTTTAGCAATAGATTACAATTAACGAATAGAAAAAGGAGAACCAGTACGGGCAGAAAATGGTCAGTTTTCGCATAGTCTTTGTTTATATGTTGCCACTCCATTGTCTATTTGCATACATCAAACGGAGCTCTAGAATAAACAAATATTTCAAGAAAAGGCATCCTTTGGGAAAATAAGGAAAATTTATTAAGTTAATTTTTTATTTTTCCCACAGGACACCTTTCCTTGAAATTACATTTTTCGGGTGCTTGCCTTGCATTGGTTTTATACGTTAACAAATATTCGAAAGAAGAATAATTTTTTTCTGAAGAAGATTTATCTCTTATTTTCAGAGAAGTCAAATAACCGGACAGACGTTCCCAGGTGAATCTTCACTGAAAATTCGAAACCGGCAAATTTCATTCAATATCAAAATAAAGAGCTTTTCTAAAAGATAGCTTGTTTTAGAGGGCTCTATTCACTAGGCATATTACGTGGTGACGTATTTTGGACACTTTATTTTCTCGACAATCATTTGGCACTTTTTTGTACTTGTAAAGGTATTACCCGAGCAGAGAGATGCATAGAAACATGTGTTTACGATATATCTTATTTTGAGGTTTTTATAAAACACAAAGGATAGAATCTCTATCTACAGTAAAGCGGTAATAAAGTGTCAACCAACATTTAAAAAAGGATATGAATTTCATCGTAATTAAGTAAGAATCTGGGTCTCTTTGTCCAACACATATTTAAGAATAAAAAAATCAAGAACAATTGGACATTAGTGTGCACTTGTCATTATGTTTAAACTAGTACGTTAGGCTGTTTGTTAACAGCCATATTTTGAACTGCACGTAACAGAAAAACATATATGTCCAAGCATTTCACTGCCCTATTCACTCTTTCTTTGGCATGAACTTACTTTGTCTACATTGAAAATTTATTTTAAGTTCGTAAAAAAAATTTTGTATCTTATGGGAATCTTCCAGTTTACTTGTTTAGCAGGTTTTTCTAGACTAGGGAACATTATCAGTTAAACCGCAAAGTGTATTCTTTTCATTACAATATTTACTTTACTGCTCTAAACTATTGTGCGATGTAGCTTGGGCTGTTTTTGCGTACTGATGATTTTGTTGCTTATATCCTTAGATTTCAGAAGACAGCGATCCACTGGACTTAAAACCTATTTAAATAATAGCTAGCAGATTCTGTTACAGGTATTAAGAAGCCAATTAGTGAAAAGACTTAAAACTTAAAGGAAAAAAATTTCTGTTTTGCTTACTTTAAATATATTAGAACCGTACGCATAGTGTTATTTGGAACCGACTGCTTAGTGACGTTTGCTTCACATTTTCCAGCGAAACATTGGCCATTGTGTTGACACAAGCTTTTTGTCCACTGTTTTTATTAATAGTACGTTAAAATCGGCCAAATCCCTATACGGCCGGATGTATTTCTGGTACTTCTGCACCAAGTTAATGACACAATTTGAAGAGAATTGAAAGTTGGAGCTTTCCGTTGAAGAAGTTATCTTAAATAGCTACATTAAGACATTACAATATGCGTTCACTTTTAAAGCGGCCACTGAGCTTCAAAGTCCCGTTAATAATTAAGCCGAAGGCCTTCCTTTCAATTTTGTGATATATGTCCTCAAGATTGAGTAGGAGATATATTTGCCGCTCCTTAGAACAAAAGACTTATTTTTTCTTCTTACGGCACCCCGGTCTATTCATATCATTTTCCTCAGAGTGTTTACCTCAAAGAAGATCCTCAGATTTCCAATTTTTGTTTTATTTTTAGCAATTAGTAATATTTATTCAACTTATATTTTTAGCAAGAGGCCTAAGCAAAACATGAGTGATGGCCGAGATACTTGCATGGAATTAACTGAATACCCGCGATATTTAAAACTAATATTTTTTATTAAAATAATATAATATTTATAATATAATATTTTTATTAAAATGAAATAATTGATTCAAATGTCTGACCCCAGTTAATATAATGAAACCAAAAAAGCAAGCAATTAAAAATTGTGAATGTTATTAATGAAACAAATTTAACAAATGAAATGCATAAGTTGTGGAGCAGTTCCTCGACAAAAGTCAGCTTAGAGTACATTGCATAGAAAGCCAAGCACAATTGGATGATCTCATCGACGGTAAAATTTACTAGCCAGTCCCTATCATTGTTCGCATAATATTAAAGAAAGAGATATAAATTTTCCCAGCATACAAATATTTATTTTACACATGGTGATTGTAAATTAATAAACTGCTTTGCATTTAAAACACCTTTCCGAACGCTCATTAGCCCATGAAGCTAATATTTACTGAAAACATATTGGTAATTAAAAATTAAAATAACATTCTTCAGGAGTTAAGCTTGCATAAACGGCCTACGTAATGAGTAAGAATTCACCAACAATTAAAAACGTGGGCATGCTACAATGCCCTACACGGCTTTTAGAATCTTTAATGGAAACTTTGTGAAAACATAAAGCTGCCAGATTTCTTACGACGTTCTCCTTTTTTTAGCCTTACTGTGAACGAATTGAGCAAGCAAAACGTTTTGCGTCGACATAAACCACTGCAAAGCCGAGAG
>JAYGXS010000428.1:0-16539 GCA_036362985.1 Ligula intestinalis
TTGCAGGGCAGATGCAACACGGGTGACGCCATTTCGTGGGTGGCATAGTCAGAGGCTTTACTTCAGACCAGCTACTGCACCCTAGCAATGCAACAATATGTTACGATAACTTTTGCAGCATAAATTGCCACCGGTATCAGGTTTGCTAGGGGGGATTTAAAACATAGTGGAACAAGCGAGACACCCACCGACGATAAACGCGTGTTCGTATTTTACTCTGCCATAACCAGCGCTTCATATCCAGATGTAGGCGGTAAGCGAGCCGGCCAGTTAGTGCCTTTGAGCACAAAGCGTCCTTTATAATCCAATTGTTTGCTATAAATCAGAAGTTTCAAAGCTCCGTTTACGGACGTTACCACCCCAAATACTGAAAACGACGGAGTGCGCTTTTCGGCCTGACTTACAGTGCTCCAACTATGTATGCAATGGCCACGGATAAGTGCCTACTTATGAGGCTGGGCGCTAACAAGCGTCGTTCGAAAGCAAGACGGCCAGCCAATCAGGAGCGAAGAAGTATGCGCGTGGGCGGAGCAAACAGCGCAGAAGACGGCGGCGTCGGCGGCAACAGCAGGAGTGACGAAAGGATGAGTGCCAATTAAAGCGGTCACAAACGCGGTGCGCTGATCTGTTTTCCCACTTGAGGGGACGATGGCAGCAAGTATGGACTACTTGAGAGACGAACGCGGTCAGGAAGCGGATGCCTGCGATCCAGATGCAGAAAGGGGATGGGTGACTGATGGACGCGTTGAGACCATTCGCCGCTGACTTGGACAGCATGACACCGACTGCACACGGTGCACGCCTTAAGGTCTTAACTAACGAGACGATATTCAGCGAAGGCCAGCTGTAAAACGAACGCACCCGCATACAGTCATCACCGGCCATACAGCATTATTAGCACCAACCACAGCTTGCCAATCGAAAAGCCTTGAAACGGTGGCATGCCATGAAGTTGGCACCCACCTTAGAGAAGTCCTCTCCTCCCCCCTGACTGCCAAGCAGAATCCCACTGTGTGCAGAGTCGATGCGATGGAGAACGAGATATCTGGAAAATCCGGATAATTAAGGAAACCAGTTCCACCCCCTCCAAATCACTGTTATCCAGTGAGCTACTGTTAACGTTTATTAGAGATGTGCTGGGGGCCATGGATCGCAGACCGGTTGACATTGCCTGCTTATTAGGCTCGGCACTAACAAGCGTCGTCAAAAGACGAGATGGCCAGCCAATTAGAGACGAGAAAGTATGCACGTGGGCGGAGCGAACTGCACAAAAGACGGCAAGTAGGTGTGCAATGAAGTGGTCACACACACAGGCGGCACGCTGACCCGTCCTCCTCCTCAAGGGGACGACGGCAGCAAGCATGCTCCTGCGGGGCAGGATAGATTGATCGCAGGCGACGGCGTTTGTAAAAAAGAGTACGAGAACACTTGCGGCATGGTTGTGGAAGGGCCAACTCAAGGGTACAAGCAGTTCCATTCTAGCGCACCTGGTAGACTAAGAACATTACGTGGAGGCCTGAGAGGACTTTCGAGTGATCTAGAAGGTGCCCTCAAGCTATTCAAAATTCCCTGGACGGCGTCTGTTGGCTACAGCAAAACCAACCGCCATTAGACCACACCGACCGGTCCTGTGCGCTCAAAGGAACATCGTCGCGGCGCCGCATTTACCATGGCCAAAAGTCACTGATGTAACATTTCGCAGCTTATTAACTTTCTCGGCTATCAATTCCCCCTAATGCGGATAAAAAGTTTGACTCCAACTCCCCCCCTACCTCCGCTGACAACAGCACTATTTTCCTCCTACCAACCCGCATAGTTTATTTAGTTAATTACCATATAAATATAAAAGGCTGGCGAGAATTTATCGAATACAAACGCATGTCCGCCAACTTATCTTCTGAAGAATGGGTTACTTGAATGAGACAAACGCGGTCAGGAAGCGGGATGCCTGCAACCCAGATGCAGGAATCGGACAGATGACTGACCGACCAGGTAAGAACATTGGCATCACAATGTCATCGCGTGCGCCATTGAGTTGGGCAGTACGACTCTGATTGGCTAGCATGCCCGCCTAAAGGTGGCGGATAGCGGAGCAATCTTCGCCAAAGGCCAGCTGTGAAATGAACGAACGCACGCGCATACAGCTGTATTATATCCGAGCGCAGCTAAACACGAACCGATAAGCCTTAAGACGGTAGAACGCCATGAATTAGGCACCCACCTTACAGAAACTCACCCCCCCCCTCCCTCCCCGTCGCTGTCTGTAAAGCACAATCACAGTGTGCAAGGAGGTGGTGCGGTTAGGAGCGTACACCCACAAAATCCGGCTATAGGAGGAAACCAGCACTGTCTCAATGCAGCCCCAAACAACTGTTAACGCATATTACAGACGTGCTGGGGGCCATGGTTAGCAGATGGGTAGACATTGCCAGCTTATTAGGCTGGGCTAAAAAACGTCTTCAGAAGACGACACGGCCAGCCAATCAGAGACGACGTGGGCGGAGCGAACAGCGCAGAAGACGGTTACAACAGCAGGAGGGAAGAAATGACGGGTGCCAAGTAGGTTTCAGTATCAGTATCAGTATATTGAGGGTATGTAGGAAAAATTCCTTTGAGTGCCCTATTTGTACATATGTGCAGTGGTAGCAAAAAATTTGTTGCTTAGACTGTTGGCGAGGCCAGTTGTCCTGAGTCATAGGATGAAAATAGGAGCAGACAGTGAAAAAACTCCTCAGGGATTTTTAGGAGAAAAACTGTCGCCCTTGTGGGGGGAATGCGTGGGATTTAGGAGAAAAAAGGGAGTTCCCACTGGGGGGGGCATTGCAAAGGTTCCCAGGATCATCACCACGTGGAAGCCACGTCCTGATTCTTCCTTGCTGATTGCAGAGTCCGCCACGGAACTGGAAAAACAGAGGCATCCGTCCAGATCGTCGACAGTCCGCTTTGGGTTGAACCAAGGGTGACCGTTTAGACCGGCAGGTCTGGCTGATAAGATCGCCAGCGGGTAATCACGGTACGCAGATAGCCAAGTAGGGTAGACCGCGGAGACCTTCGCATGAGGCTATGCGTGGGAGGTCGTAATAAATAGCAAACGTGAATGGATATAAAAACTAATACTACTGAAAAATTGGAAGTAGTATTATTGTTATTGCAAATTGTCAGTTCCGATCCATCGTGCACTGCTATATCGATCCAGTTTTCGCTTAAAACCCTCTAGCGATTCCGACATAACAACGTCCTGAGGAAGCGCATTCCACGCTCCGACCACCCTTTTTGAAAAGAAGTGTTTCCGAGCGTCCAGCCTGGCCCCTGTCACCTTTAATTTGAGGGAATGACCCCTCAGATTCGTGGTCGTTGCTAATTCGAAAAAATCCCCTGATATAAGACAGCAGTCTTGAAGACGTAATACGCGGAATGCTAGTATCAGGTCCCCCCGAAGCTGCCTGTAGCGCAAAGGGAAGAGGTTGAGATTCGACAGCCGTGTTTCATAAGGCTGCGAGCCCTGCCCCATAACAAGTTTGGTTGCGCGCCGTTGTACCTTTTCCAGGATGTTGATGTCTTTCCTGGCCCAGGGTCTCCAAGCTTGAATAGCGGATTCTAGGTGCGGTCGTACGAAGGTTTCGAAGACTTTTGTGAAGCACTCCTCATTGAAGGTAGAAAAAGCTCGTTTGACGAGGTAAAGGATCGACATCGCGGACTTGGCTACCTTTGTGCAATGCAGGGAGGGTTTAAGCGAGGGTGTGATCCAGACTCCCAAGTCTTTCTGCGCTTTCACTTCCTTCAATGGTATGTCATTCAGTCGGTAAGCCGTGCCGTTTGAAGAACCGCATTTGCCAACTCGAATGGTGGTGCACTTGCTCTCATTGAACGGTAAGAGCCAGTCCGCCGACCATTTTTGAAGTCTATTTAAATTTTCCTGTAAGTGCACTTCGTCAGCCGCAGTTCGAATTACGCTCCAAAGTTTTATATCATCGGCAAACATGGCGATGCCGCAATCCAGTTCGCGGACACAGTCGTTGATGTAGATAACGAACAAAATAGGGCCGAGAACGGAGCCTTGGGGAACACCACTCTCAATCTCAACCTTGGCTGACTGTTTGTCGCTGATGTGGACAGTTTGCGAGCGACCGATTAGGAAGCTTTTTATCCACGTAAGGAGCCTACCTCTTACTCCTATGCGGCTGACTTTATAAAGGAGGCGGTGGTGCGGCACGCCATCGAAAGCCTTTTTGAAGTCAATATAGACAGCATGCACTGAGTTTCCACTATCGACTGCCTCAGTCCACCGTTCTAAACAGTAGAGCAAGTTTGTAACGCAGGACCTACCTCTACGAAAACCATGCTGAGCATCCGATAGCAGATGGTTTTGTTCCAGGAACTGCATAAGTTGTTGCTTGATAATTTTTTCCATGATTTTGCAACAGATTGCAGTAAGGCTGACTGGTCGGTAGTTATTCGCTGAGACCCGGCTTCCCCCCTTGTATAGCGGTGTAATCCTCGCGGATTTCCAATCTACTGGTAGGCATCCGGTTTCGAAGGAGGTTTGGAAGAGCATAGAGAGTGGTTTGGCCAACTCATTGGCGAGCTCCTTCAAAATCTTGGCTGGTACGTTGTCAGGACCTGGTGACTTAGATTCTTTTAAGCTTAAGAGTTCCTTAAGAACAGCAGCCTCGGGGAATTGGACAGTCTCAAATACTGTATCCGCTTCGGTGTCGTCGGTGGGGTGATCGTATGCCGTTTCCTTTGTGAAGACTGATCGGAAAAATTTCGACAGATGATAAGCCTTCGCTTCATCATCTATCAAGTCTCTTCCCTCGGCGGTCCTTAGCAGGGGTATCGGATCCTTGTTTTTGGTAATCTGCCTAAGATAACTGTAAAACAGTTTGGGGTTCACTGTGGCCCGGTTTAGCAAGTCTGCTTCGAAAGCCCGTCTTGTTTTGAGAATAAGACCCTTGACCCGGTTTCTCTGAGTTTTGTAGGCACTGACAGATGCAGGAGTCCTGTCTGCTAGCATTTTTTTCCACAGCTTCCGCTTTTTGTTCACTTCTATTTTTAAGGCCTGCGTAAGCCATCGCGGTCTAGTGTTCACCTTTTTTCGCGAAATTGGACAGTGGTTGTCGATGAGTCTGTGCAGTGTGGTCCGGAACGCTTCCCAGTCCGCAGTTATGTTTCCAGAAAATAGAGTTTCCCAATCGGCGTGCGTGAGTTCGGTCTTCATTCGATCGAAATCGCCTCGCCAAATATTTCGTCTGGCTGTTGAGGGTCTCTCCGGTATTGAGAATAACGAGTACTCCCATAGCAGTACAACATGGTCGCTTTTACCTAGTGGTGGGAGACATGACACTTCGTCGATGCTGTCCTGCGATTTCGTGAGAACGAGGTCCAGACAGTTGGACTGTTGGCCATCGCGCATCCTTGTCGGAAAAGTGACATGTTGCGTGAGAAATAACTTCAGAGTCATGCTCAGAAGACAGCTGTCGAAGGTTAGATTGGAGCTATGTGCGCAGGCCGCACCCCAGTCGATGTGAGGCGCGTTAAAGTCCCCCACAATCAGGATGTCCGATCGGGCAGTAATCTTTTCCAGCTCCTCTAGCAAGGAGGCATCCACTACTGGCTCTCTTCTCGGTGGTCGGTAGAGTGTCAGTACATCGAGGTTGGGTGCACCTGGTACTTTAATGGACAGCCAGATGGCCTCGGAAGTACACGCCAGTTTATCCGTTTTGTCTAAAACTGTGAGTCCATTTTTCACGTATGTTGCTACGCCACCGCCTTGACGACCTTCTCTGTCTTTTCTGAACAGTTGATAGCCAGGCATGGATACCTCGCCGTCGGCTACCTGTTCAGACAGCCAAGTTTCCGTTATTGAAACTATATCTGGTGATAACTCAAAGGCATGAATCTTCAGCTCGTCAAGCTTTGAAAGCATACTCTGTGCATTTGTGTACATGAAAGTTAACTTTCTGTTTGCTCGAGAATTTGTTACAGTCAGGTTCTCCCCGCCCCTTTCCGGGTCGACTGTGCGGTCATCCGGGGAGGACCTTTCCTGAGGGAGAACAGTGGACGATGGATCACTTGGTTGTTCTAAATAACCAAATGTTTTTCCCCTTCGTTCTGCCTCTGTATGTTTTTCGATTGGGCTCAATCCTCCCTCTACTGAGCCGACTGTGTGGTTATCCGGAACGGACCTATCCAAGGTGAGAACAATGGACGTTGAATCACTTGGTTGTTGTAAATAACCAAGTTTTGTTCGCCCTTGCTGGCCCGCTCCCTCTTTTCGGAAACAAGTTGACGACGTTTGTTCCGTTCTGCAGCTGAGAACTCCTGTTGAAAAAAAACTCCCGGGTCAGAGTCTTTTATTTTAAAACGCCTAGATAGAATGAGCTTGGCGTCTTGGCTTCTTGTCATGACCACTTTCAGAGGTCTGGGACGTGCCGTTCCAGTTGGGCTCTCAGGCCGTTTGCCAAGGCGGAAGGCCTTTTCGCACTCTAATGGTACATTGGGTCCCAGCATTTTGTTCATAAGGCCATGGAAGAGCTGGACATCTGCGGAATGCCGGTCCATGGGAGTGGCTGCGGTTGATTCCGTTAATCCCTGTATGATGATGCTGGCTTCTCTCTTAGTGCCATTTTTCTTGCCTACGACACTGTCGCTTGCTTGCTCGTTAACAGCTCTTGTGCTGCTATTGTGACCATCTCGTGTGCGACCGTGACCATCTTGTGTGCGAGGAAGAGAGATAGGCCTCATTTTAAAAGTATGACCCCAATAGTTCAAGCAATACACAACCTCCATGTCCGTAGCTAGACGAAAATGTAATAATCGTTAAAACAGAAAAGTGGATTATCATAAAATTGTACAACTATTACAGGAATGTTCGGGAGTTAAGCTTCCGTATTTTGGCCTCAAGGTAACATTTGAGAGATGGTAATACACAAGGTAGATAAGCTGACGCATTGTCGGAAGCCAAAGAACGTGAGGCGAAAGGATCTCGCAATAACTAAGCTAGAGGAAGGGGATCGACAATCCCCCCCTCGAGAATACGATAATTTATTCAACAATAAATTTAAATCTATCTAACGACAGATAGGCAAAGCTGTGCAAACATCAAGTGAAAACGGCATTTTTTCAGATAAAGTGTTCCGTTAAAAAATAGGTATTTTACAGCATATAGCCCAGCACACACAATCAGCCTGCAAAATTGCAGTTGCATTTATTTTTCCTCCTTTGAAAAGTATATTTGCGAAGTAAGATTAACTGCAGTGTTCTAGTGGTTTTCAAATAAAAAACCTTTTGCAAACAAAGTATGCAAGGTACTATTTTAAGAAGCTCATCTGCTCTTGTAGCCTTTGATCACTGTTAACGATTGTGAACTGCTAGAAGCCCTGCCCTCGAGTGCTCTAGCTGTAGACTTTTAGCCTGAAGGGTAACCGAAATCACCCGTAGTCCATGCTACGATCAAGGCTACTTCTTCTTCTGAGCTGCTTCCTGGAACTCGGATATTCTCCTCTATTGGAAACATAATCACTAGATCAGAAGAGATAGCGCGGGGTCATTTGCAAATACAGGTTGTGAGCGCTAAAAGGCGAGCATATCTGTATGTAAAGGGCCACGTACGGTACAGTGCATGGAAGTTAAGCGTGAGGGGGGGAGGCGAAGGGCGCAGCGAGAGAAACGTACCACAATCAAGTCAGAATCCTCCGGAACGAAGCAGTCGTGCTGACGATAAAGGCTTGCATTGAGACGTGTGCCAAAGCTAAAATGTGAGAGGCAGAAATGAAAGGAAAAGGCCCAAGGAATAAATGGATAATTGACATGCATTTGTATATATCCCGACAGTTCAGCCGTCGCTTTTGACAATGTCCACCGCATGCTTCGCATAAAACAGGAAGCAAACGCGGTGACTTTGACGTGGATGAAAGTATAGTGAGTAAACTTGCATTGCACCCGTCGAAATCCCTCCTTCCTCCTCACCTGAGCCCGGTGTCATGACTAAATCAAGAAGACCGGCGTCGAGAGACAGGGTACAGGTGGCTGGCGCGGACTGAGCCACCCCTAGGCGTGCCGCTCCACCTGGTTCGGATCCCACATAATGTGTGTGCTATTAAGGTCCCATTGCAGCCACTCCACACGAGGTCTAATATGTGGTTAGAGTTATCCCGTCAGGTAGTTACCTCCAAAGCTACGGCCTTTCCCTTTTTTTTAGCGTAGATATGCACCTATAGTAGCAGATACGCGTACATCAATCTGTTAGAGAACCCACTCACTTCCATGTTGCCATTAGAGATCTCACTCGAGCCTCCGTTAAGATACAGACAGATAGGCATTACCAGCAAAGACAGTGGATACTAGGAAGGCTTTTTCTTGCTTATTTGCCATCATCACCTAGTGATACCCAAAATGGAAGGACGAGTGTGTCTTCTGACAGATCGATGTACGAATATCTGCTACTGCATAGCCCTGATCTAATATCGGCAAGACCGTGAGCTCGTAGCTCAATGGTTAGAACGTCCGCCCTGACCGAAGAGATCGTGAGTTTAATACTCGAGTGTGGCAGCGATTTCAGCGGCAACACTGGGGTTGGATATCACTAGCTGACAACGGCAAATAAGCCAGAAAAGGCCTTCCTAGTGTCCTATATCTTTGCTGGTAATGTCCTTCTGCCTATATACACATAAACATGCTCATAAAGGGTACCGACAAAGAAAGTGGAGATCAGGATAGCCACCTCGGAATTCTAAGTCACCGTCAGTCGAACTACACAGCAGGGTTGAAAAACCTGAGGCCCGGATTTGGGTTTTTGGCCTATTGGGAAAGGAACCCATTTTCCTATCGGTTGTGATCAAGGACATTAACTATAGTGGTGGAGGCACTCACCAGTCCAGTAACTAGACATGTTCATCCGTGGTGCCCTCACAGGCAGCAGCAACACGGTTAGTAGCAAGTGAGCCTGCAGTCAGCATTCCTGCTCAAACCGTGCAATGGCAGAACGCTGAACTTAGAACCACTGGGTACCAAACGAATGCGGTGTAAAAGCTCAAGTCCAGCCAATCAGAAATTGCATAAGGCTGACAAACTACGGCGCGACTAAGTCATGAATGACCACTGCAGTCTCCTCTGTATCTATGCGCTACTATTCGCTGCGCAAATACCCGCGCACAAAATGGAAGTAAATAGTTCTGTAACCTCGTTGGTGAGCGCCCTTCTATCACGTTGTCAAAAGCTGGTTATCAAAAATATCAGCGACGAAAAAGTAACTCGATAAGTAAACTTCCGGAGAGGCCAACGACTAGTAGCAAGAGGAGATCAACAACACCAACTTTGGGGTCCTCAACACGGATGGAACGTCCACGAGACTCCCTCATTCAGGTACTTGCGCTAGCCCGGACATTTCCATCGTCAGTTGCGACCTATTACTATCTTCCTCATGGGACTGTCTATGCAAACTGAGCTCTGACCACCTCCCGATAGTTATCACAATCAGCACACGTGCTTCCCCGATTCGTAACGCTCGCAAGTGCTTTATGAATCTTCGTAAAGCCAACTGGCCCGGTTTCCTTAGTGAAACTAAGAATCTCTTTGACCAGGCCCCTTTCCCTCCAGATGTTCGCCAAGGTGTGTCGGTTTTCAACCACATCATGCATACTGCCTCTAAGCACAACATTCCCGCGGGCAAGGTCTTTGATCCCATCCCAGGATACCCTACCGATGCGGCCACCTTATCAAGAGAGCGTGACGTCACCCGAGCTCAAAACCCTCAGCACCCGTCGTTACCGGCCATGACCTTAGAGATCTCCCGACTGGTCAATTAACACAAGAGGACCATATGGCAAGAAAAGCTAGCCACTTTCTCCAGCCGCACCAACACCAGCAAGTTGTGGCAAACAATCAAATCCATCGGTAGAGGGGCACCTGCTCCTCCCAACCAGGTTATCAAATTCAATGGTATACCGAAGAAGACCGACAGAGACATTGCCAACCAATTCAATGTGCAATTCACCACGGTTGCGGTCCATAAATCCTCGAAGAATTCGAGGATCGTCAAACACAGGTCGTGCAAACCTTTATTAATGCCGCTCCAGTTCTCAGCTCATGATACCACAACCGCGATTAAGCGTGCTAAGAACTCTAAGGCGTTTGGACCGGACGACATTACGATGGTACACCTAAAACACATAGGCCCCAGAGGTGTCGCATTCTTAACCAGGTTGTTTAATCTGTCTCTAGCCACGTGCCATATACCAGCTATCTGGAAAACGGCTCATATCCTCCCCAGCCACAAAGCAGGTAAAGACTCCGCTGTCTCTGACAGTTACCGCCCGATCTCGCTTCTCAGCCCGGCCGTGAAAATACTTGAGCGTCTTATTCTCCCCTCGCTCAATAGACATGCCAACCTCCAAGAACACCAACACGGTTTCAGAGCCTTCCACTCTACGACGTCAGCCCTACAACGTGTCACGGACCGCATTGCATGCGGTTTCAACAAAACGAAACCTGCGGACAGAACAGTAATGGTCGCCCTCGACCTTAATAAAGCTTTTGACTCGGTTAACATTGACACCTTGATGACATCCCTCATGTATTTGGCAGAGTACTCAGCACGTTTTTGCGAGCTCAACTGGAATTTGCTATCCAAGCCTAGAGGCCTTGGCCAGCCCAAGACAAAAAACCGCAAAAGGATGCAAAGACACGCAACAAAATTAGAACGAAACCAACAGAACCTCCCTTATCAGACCCGATTGGAAAATTTTGACTTGTTTTCTTTGGATTACAGGCACCTTCGTGGGGACCTTATCCAGGCATTTCGCATGTTGCGTGGTCAGGATTGCTGCTTCCAAACAAATGACATGTTTAAGCTGGCCACCACCTCCAGGCTGCGACGACACCCCTTCAAATAACGTGTGACTGGGGCAAGACCTGACCCAAGAAAATTATTTTTCTCTGTGAGGGTAATCCAGACATGGAGTGTCCTTCCTGCGGATATTGTCATGTCCCCTTCCGTGGATGTTTTTAAGACAAACCTAGACCGATTTAATGAGCATCGTCGCGATTAAGTTCTCCAAATGCAATCACTGAAGTGTTCCTAATAAAAAATTGAAGCGCTCGAAATGCAAACACTGAAATGCTAGAAATGCTATAAATATATATTGATAGTAAATTTAAGTAGTATCATTATTATTAGAATTTAACTTTTTGCGTGAAACGATTGCCTAGCTCCAACGTCTCTGCTCACTATGTGAACTGCGCTGATCGCATCTGAGGTCGCATCTACCGCACCTACGGTTCTAGGCTACACGGCCCTGTCACACTCTTTCTCATATCGACCGACTGCTGGCGACGTAGCGGGTTCATCGGCTCTTGGCACAGCAAAGGCGTATAATGGTCGCATCTCCAGTTCTTCAGGACGTTCTAATGACTAAAAGGTCTCCTCCTCGTATTGTCCTTCGTATGTAGATATTACTCGTCATGGACGCCATGGCTGCCGTCAACATTGACAGAAGCATCATGGCCCTATCATTCACATACTTCCCCCACGAACGACGGTTTTTCTCCTAAAAACCACAAATGATATTCCATTTTAAATTATGAGCCAGTCTTAGGAGTTTTTTCACTGTCCGCTCTTCGTACTCAGTTATACTGCTGGCTCGTGTACACTGAGTGTGAGTGTATTACTTGAAATATGCGAGCAGTCGTCTGACATTGTGTTAACGACTTGTTTGGAATTTTTGGCTATGCCAATGTATTTCTTAAATCCTATGTACGAAGAGGGAGTTCAAACGCGTTTGCGTATATTTCCTTTAATAAATTTGACTTGCGGTGACTTTGTATGAAAAGGCTGGAAACACAAAATAAGGACAATCATGTGGATATGCTGGACCCATAAGGATGGACTGTAATTTTGACTGTGGTTCGGATTGCACGCGAAGGACTTAATTTGCAATTATTAGCCATGTACATGCAGACATACTGCAATTAACTTGTACATCAAGTGTATTCTTATTGTCCACCGGAATTAGCTTTTTTTTTTGCTGACACTTTGGAACTGATATCATCCATAAGTCATTTAACGTTGAGGTTGCAGGCATTCACAGTGGCAAATCGATTCTTTACAAATTCCGGTGTACTCAAATGATTTTTGATTTTAAACCCGACAGTTTCACTTTTGCAATCTTGAGAAAGTATAGTATATTATACTTCCTTGTCATCTGTTAAAACACTACCCCTTGGTCAGCATCTATAAGTGGTGTTCAAATAGGTAGGATAAACTATCGTTTCACCGATTACAGCTACCGTCCTTATTATTCCTCTTGCGCGTAAATACATGTGAGGTCATTGCTTATTGTTTCTGTTGCAACTTAGTTTAATCTCTGGGTTACACTTTGGAATAATAACATAGCAAATCAAAACAAACCGGCTATCTCAAACAGGAAGCACACTGAGGAATCTGGGAACAATCCAATGAACCAGACCTCTCGCCGCTGTGTCAAGCACTGGCCGAATACCAACCAAACACCCATCTAGAGCTTTTTCTTAGCAAATCGGATTCGCTACTTTTCAAAATCGATATGCGTATGTATATTTTAAGGGTAACAGACAATAAATGCCCTTGAGGACCCTGTTAATGTAACGCAAACAAGGTTATTCTTACAGTTAATGTGCAGTGGGGGGGGGGGCACATATGCTATCATAACAGAATTTCGAGTGAATTTTCACGGAAAAGAATGATAACGGTCTGAAGCCAGAAAAATTGTTCACAGTGCTGGCAGAAGGAAATCGTGGTGTAAAAGTCGCCTTTTGTCAAATTAAATCACATCAAGTCTTTTTTTAAATTCTGCAATTGTGTCAGTGGAAAGCGTTTCGCTTGGTAGCAAGTTCCAAGGCCGGACCACGCGTTGACTGAAGAAATATTTTCGGAGGTCTTATCAGGTGCGTTCGTTTGTGACCGTGTAAGGGAGGCCACACAGGTGAGTAGTTGTGGCTAATTGGAAGAAATTATCCAATTTTAGGGAGAAAATATGGCCTCGGATTAGCCGGAATGTCCATAGCAGGCTGCACTGAACGTTCCTGTAAGACAAAGGAAAAAGGTCAAGTTTTATCAATCTCTCCTGATAAGGTAAGTCCCTGAGACCGTCGATCATCTTTGTTGCCCTCCGTTGCACTTGTTCAAGAAGCTCCACATCTTTTTTCAACCACGGTGTCCAAACTGGCATTCCGAATTCAAGATGTGGCCTCACAAAGGTGCAAAATATTTTTCCAAAGGGTTCAGGTGGAAAGATTTTGAACGCTTGTCTGATCCAGTGCAGGGTACTAGTTGCCTTCTGGACGAACGTTTTACAGTGCTCTGTTTGCATCAAGTTCGCGGTTGTCCACATTCCCAGATCTTTGTGTGTCATAACCTCGTTTAATGCGGTACCATTGATAAAATAACTGTGTTTCGGTGGCAATTTTCGCCCCGGGCTTGTGTGTAGAACAAAACACTTGGATACATAAAAGTTAAGAAGCCACGTGGACGACCAGATAACCAGTTTATCGATGTTCGACTGTAGTCTCTCTGCGTCGTCGGCGTACCTTATTTCAGCCCATATGTTTGTGTCATCCGCAAACATGACAGCTGCGCAATCAAGCTCATTGAGACAATCATTTACGTAAATCAGGAATAGCAGTGGACCCAAAACCGAGCCTTTTTGTACACCACTCTCGATCATTGTCCATTTTGAGGTTGCGTTTCCGACAACGATCCTCTGTTCTCTGAGGGACAAGAAATTACTGATCCATTATACCTTTTTCCTTGGATTCCCACGTCCCAAATCTTCTGCAGAAAAATCCTTGTGTGGTACACTATGAAAGGCCTTTTTGAATTCAAAGAATAAAACATCAATTGGATAGCCTTTAGCAGCGGCTTTTGTCAACTTCTCCTGTGAGTAAAGAGCACTCGTGAGGCAAGAGCATCCTGGGCGAAAACAGTGCTGTCCGTCACATACTATGTTGTTGCTTTCGAGGAAATACATTACATGCTTCTTAATTATGCGCTCAATTACTTTGCACGCGGTGCAAGTTAGACTGACAGGACGGTTATTTGCGCAATCAAGTCGCGAACCTCCCTTATAGATCGGGGTGACGTTTGCCAACTTCCCTTCTCCTGGGAGTTCGCCTTCGTCAAAATATTTCAGGAAGATGGCACCCAGGGGTTTGCATAGTGCGCTTGCTAATTATCTTAGTGCTAGTGCCGAAATTTTGTCCGGCCCAGGTGATTTGGCAGGCTTAAGTTGGAGTAATTCGGCCCTGACAGTGTTGTGTGAAAACTCTAGGTCCTCTACTTTTGGGCAATAAGGAGGAGGATAAGGGTGCAGTTATCGGTCGATGAGCGGACGGACCGTTAGCAAAAGTTTTAGGTTCTCGGGTGTTGATGGATTCAAAGAAATCGGAGAGGAGGGAGGCTTTCATTTGGTCTTCGGTCACCCGTTGCCCATCGGCCGAGTTAAGGGCAGAGATCTGTTCCTGAGATCTGTTTGTGCTTCGTATGTAATCGTACAAGATCTTGGGGTGTTCCAACGACTTGTGCAGTATGTTAAACTCGTACTTTTTGCGCAGTTTAGTAGATTCTCTTGAACAAATGTTACGTTGTTGCTGATACTCTCATAAGTGTTTACCGGAGCCGGTTAATCTGTATCGTCTCCAGAAGCAGTTTCTTTTTTTGAAAGCGGCCTGCAAGTTCGTGTTCATCCACTTCAGGCGATTTGTACTTGTCTTTCTTCTGAATAGACAGTGGAGACAACGAGTCCTTTTCAGCGTTGAGCTAAAGGTCATCCATTGTTCATTCGCCCCACTTTGGAGATCTGTTTCCCATGATACCTCTGACATTTCTCTTCTCATAAGCGGGAAGTCGCCCTTCCAAATGTTACTTTTCCATGTGTCGGAGGAGTAGGGTTTTGAGAACAGCGAATACTCGAAATACAGCATAATATGGTCGCTTGACCCTAATTGGGGTCGATCCTGCAGGTCAATCACATTTTCCTCCTCTCTGGTAACGATAAGATCGAGAGAGTTCGACTGTTATCCTTCCCATGCCCACGTTCCAAACGCAACGGTTTGGCAGAGCAGTTTGGCTGTGGCCCATTGTAGTAATTTATGATTGATTTTGCCTTGAAGACCCTGTGCAGTCCATGTCTGCCAGTCAACACCAGGAGCGTTAAAGTCCACAACAATGAGGTTGTCGTTTTTCTCACTAACCGTATACAATTATACTATGAGGATAGTGTCTTAGTCATGAGAATGGTTTGGCGGGCGGTATGTCACCGAAAGCGTCAGTGGCCTGTCGTACTTAGCAGATATAGTAATATTTTGCATTTCCACATCTCATGCTGGGACCGGTACTTCAGCCGTGGCTGTCAGCTTGCAAGTGACATAGAATATAAGCCCTCCTCCCCTAATTGTTTTGTCTTTCCTGAAAAGCTGATATCCTCTAAGTGATAATTCAGAATCAGCGATATGTTTTAAAAGCTAGGTTTCAGTTAAAGCCATGATGGTTGGTTTTTACCTTATTGACCAAGTTATTTAGTTCATCCAGCTTGTTAAACAAGCTTTGCACATTTGCGGTTAGGATCTTTAGTGATAGCTTACTCCGCAAGGCCCAACCCTCATCGTGACAGTTTTGTGCCAGAGGAAGGGCTCCTTGACTTGTATTATTTGAAATTGGTTTCGAATTTAAGCTCTTTGCACTCACGAGGTTTTTAGTCTCTACCTTAGTGTAGAAGCCACATCTGGCTATAAAAACTGACAAAGGAATTGCGTATTATCTCCCCTTTGGAAATATCCTTTCTGAGTGAGACGAATCTTTCGCTTTCACAATCTAACTGGACTGCGTATTACCTGCCCTTTGGAAATATCCTTTCTGAGTGGGACGAATCCTTCGCTGGAACAATCTAACTGGACCGCGGATTATACCACGCTCTGGAAGTTATCCCTACGATCAGCACAAGTCTGGAAGTTCACTCGCTCCTAAGAACAACATCGCTGCTTCTGAATCTGATTGTTACAGTGCAAAGAACTCCTTACAACAAAGGCTGAGTCGTTCACATTACAAATTTTGACTGTTGAAATTAATTGCACAAGCAAATCTTTTCGCTATCTATATTAGCACGGCCGGTTGATTGCAGACTTTGAATTAATGCACTCTAATATAGTTTCCAATAGCATGGGTAACGCTAACGTGCACGATCCATCTCTGCTAGCTGAAAGAAAATGTTCGTCGACGGCTGGATTTGAACCCCGGACCTCATTTTATAATGTCGAACGCTCTACCGACTTCACCACCAGCTCACACCCTGAAGGCCAAGTCGCTAAGATATACTCTAACGGGTGTAATCAGGTTAACTTATGCAAGCCGCCGCGTACAACCTTTGACAAGGTACTCCCAGAAATAGCCGAAGCGCTTTCAATAACGAGTACGAAATCCCAGACCACCCACTATGCAAAAACGCATCTCCTTTCACCAACCGTCTTAGAACCCAACACCACCCAGCCAAATAAGCCTGCGCGTGCAGA
>JAYGXS010000429.1:0-27014 GCA_036362985.1 Ligula intestinalis
CCTTGAATTGCATTCGCATCATATGGATACAATTATCCATCAGCGATTCAATATGCAAGGAACACGCAAAGCCCCATGTTGCTGCCAAATTTTCTAAAGTGAGCCTTTTGAGAGCAGACGGTAAGACAGGGAAGGAAATGCGCAAATATTTACCGGCTGGTCATAAACTGGACCACCCAGTTCTCTAGGTTGGAGAGGTCCATCATTCTCGCTAGGGCCACCATGCACTCAGCATTGGCCTCCGTAATCTCCGCCCGCCCTGTGTAGACGTAATCCATAAATGCAGAGGCGGCGCTAGAAGGTGCGCGTAAGCAGTAAACGAAATGACGGGAATGTTACCTAAGAGGAATTCTCGGCAACCGAAGGACCGAATTCTCTTCTGTGAGTTGACCGCCGAGTTTCGGTCGCAAGGAGGGCACGCGAGCAGCCATTATTATGCGATGAACATGCAGCCGTCCACCGTCCTTCACCTAAAACATCGCATACTGTAAAGAGCGACAACAACCTCTATTGTAAGCTCCTTAATCTCCTCAGCAAGACGAATTTCGTTAAGGAGAGGGCAGCTACGGGCCAGTGGAACTTCATCCTCAAACACTTGTGCTTGTGAGAGAGCCATGTGAAGCGAACAAGGAGAGCAGTAGCGACAGAATGTCGTGACTACACTAACGGTTGACTATAATGAGGCCAGCAACCGCCTACTGGCATTCACGGCTGACCTCCGGGGTTCTGATTGGTCGAGTAGGCAGAGCAGGAGCCAATTGAGTGGCGGTAAGCACAAGCCAATGGTTAAGCTGACGTCCGCCAGTTTTCATTGGTGAAAGCCTAGCTGGTGACAAGTGGAAGATGGTGTATGTCCTAACTCAATGGAAAAAGGGTGTTTGGGAACATTGAATTATGGGCATTATGTTCGGGTGCCATGTCTGCAGATAAAAAGAAAAGTTGGTTAAAACAACATGGTTATCGTGTGGTTAGAGCCTGCTTGGAACGCAGAAATTGACTCCAGCAGATCTGCTTTATTTATAAAGTTGATCCTTTCAGCGTTAATTAATAAACGAGATAATTTAGGGACATAATACATCAAGCGTTATGTACATGACCAAACTTAATAGCATACGGAAATTTGCAGTCCAGACAAGTCAGCCTTTAACCTGAGGTTAATTCCCGGCCACGAAAGCACAGATCATTCAAGACATACCAGTAGATAAAGTAAACAGACAGCGTAGTGTGTAAATTGAATTTTTGGTTCATTGAGAATTAGAATAATAATAATGTTTATTTGTAAAGCACATCTTCGACACCGTCAAAAACCTCGGAAGGCAAGAAAAATCCTAACCGAAGTCCCATCTTTTGCAGTCACTATTGGCTTTGATTTGGTCTTTTGCTTGGTCAAAAGTGTGCGGAATAAGGAGTTTGTTTCAAGTGATGAACACCGAAGATGAGGGAGAGAACCACAACAATGCTGGAGGGCAGCTCGGATCCCAGCCGAGTGGAAGTGCAATAAAGGCCACATTCAGAAGTAGCCAGTACAGCCTGACCCTCAGTTCCCCAGCTAGTCATCCACCCCACACAAGCACTGGCCTGACCACGCGTTGGCACTTCAGTTGGCAGTCATTTAAGGCACGGCATTCAGTGCACTCGCATAGCTTCAAGAGTATCAGATTTTTTAATGTTCAAAAAAAACCTGAACTGTTGACCGCATGCTCTTCCCCACTTCCGGCACTAAGCCAACCGTAAGTGAACAGAATGCACAAGTTAAGAACCTGGAGGGACATATTTCTAGGAGAATAACTTAAACGCCATCATTTGGCGGTTTACTATGTTTTACAAGTAAAAAGTACAGGGTGTCCCAGAAGTAACTGACCCTTTTGATTTGCCAATAAAACGAAAACTATTAACGCTAGCATATTAAAACTTGTTTTATTCGAAAGAAAAACCTTTTTTTGCTTTATTAGAACTAGGTTTTGAATATAATGTCTTTTAAATGATGGCCATGATTGTTTTGACAACTTAAGTTTCGTTTCTTTGTCATTTACATAACGCTCCATAGTGTATCAGGCAATAATTGTCTTATTTCAGAAGAAATGTTGTATTTAAGTTCTTACAGCTTTATTGGATTTGTTATATGAACCCTTGACTTCAGGTAGCCCTATAAGAAGAAATCATATGGGGTCAAATCTGGAGATCGAGGGGGTCAAGGAATGTTACCAAATCATGAAATCAAATGATTTGGAAAGCACTCATTTAACAATGTCATCGTGTTTCTTGCTGCATGGGCCGTGGCTCCATCCTGTTGAAATCAAGTATTGCGTAGGCAACGCCTCTCAATTTTAGGAAAAATAAATTCGCTAATCATAGTTCGGTATCTTTCACCATTAACTGTTACTGTTGCGCCATCATTATTTTCAACACAATCACATTGGAAGCAGTTATTCCGCACCACACCATCACATGAAGAGAATGCAGTGGCCTTTCTTGAATTTCTCTTGGATTCTCATCGCACCAAATTCTAGAATTATGTCTATTTACATGGCCAAACAGGTGGAAATGAGCTTCGTCAGAGAAGATAATGGTTTCGATGAAAGAGGCATCCTCAAACAAACGAATAAAAGATTTGCAATAATTAACACGACTGTGATAATCATTAGGCAATACCTGTTGGGTTAAGTTAATTTTGTAAGGATATAACTTCAAGTCTTTTTTAACAATGCGGTGTACTGTCGATCGGGAAATGGATAATTGAGTTGAATGTTTTCTGATAGAGGCTTTAGGATTATCTGTAGCACTTGCAGAAACTCGCTCGATTACAGCTTCAATTCGAGTTGATTTTAATCTTCCAGATCGTTGTTTATCATTAACATTTCCAGTGTCCGTACATTTTCAATACAGCGATTTAACTGTGTTCTTCGAAGGACTGGTTGTTGTTCTGAAATAATTTCTGTAATCACGATGCACTTTTGTTGTTGACATTGTCCATGTATAAATTTGAAAATTTTTTATTCTTCCTTCTTTGCTGTATGGAGACATGATGAAAATTAAGGGTTTGCAATGAAGCAAAAAGCAAATGTCGCGCTGGTTCGTAAATAGGATACCAAGTATCCTGTTGTGCTATTAAAAGGATTTTTTTTCAAATAAATCAAGTTTCAATATCCTAGCGTTAATAGTTTTCGTTTTATTAGCAAATCAAAAGGGTGAGTTACTTCTGGGACACCCTGTAGTTGGATGGCTGAAAAAAAGATCGTGGAGGATAATCAAGAATTCAGATGGGAGAGGATACATGGCAGCTGCTTTCTAAGTCATCAATTCACACCATAATTTTAGTTCTCATAAATATCTGTTGAAATTAATTTCGGGCAGGAGTTTCGTTGCAAGCGCATGAATGTTTTTATCTATATTTACAGGTCTACTCCCGAGCTTCCCGCAAGACAAAAATTTGGGGCTTCTTACACACGATATCACTATCCTACCCTTACCATAAACCTTACCCTAAATTAACATTGATTCTTATCCTGACCGCTACCCTAAGCCTAACCCTAACAGAAATTCATTGGGTAGGCATGTAAATATAAATAAGAACATTTGTGCGCTACCAAGGAAACGCCTGCCTCCTACGTAGCAGTGCCCTGTAGAGGCAGAATATAAGCAAAAAACTTGTCTGGGTCACAGTCACTACCCGCGTTGCCAGTATTGTAAATAAATACACGAGTTTGCACAACCTCTGGCCAGGCTAGGTGTTTTTTTTTAGGTCAAAACGGATCTGAAACCTCTTCGGGTAAAATAATTTTTATCGCTTCATAGAACATCTCACTTTTCATTTTGTTCGCTTTCACTGTGCTAAACTTGCACGCAAATTGGCGAACAACTATGGCGTGATTTTAGTGACAGTGTATCCGACTGCAACGTGAGTCAACTTAGATGAAATCCAGCTTCTGTCGTTTTGGTATTTTTTGAAGTGAACGAAGCACGCGAATCGACAGTTTTGACGCAAGCAGATTTGCTACCCTCCATCATGGTGTTGCGTGATTCCTGCTGGAAAGAGATTTTTTCAAAAAAACACGGGCCCTATGAATTAACGGTCCACAGTTATTCTCGGCTTGGGTGCTATTTGGTCGCGTGTCTGTGCAGTAGCACCAAAAATTCAATTAGCATAGGTCGTTTGACGGTGTCTAATACTGGAGAAAAAATAAAATGCTTCTTCTCCAGACTCTGTATAATCCACCTTCGGGATAAAATGTTCAAATTGAATTCGCTTCAAAATTAAAAGTGTGGATCCTCGCTTTAAATGCACCATTGTAACCTGCGCTTATTTTAATTACGCCTTCAAAGATGACGTATCTGATCCGGTTGGAACTGCTTTACAAAGCACTTATGTGTTGCAAATTATGGGAAGACCAGAGAACATTGCCGGCAAAGATGAAGGAGACTTAAATGAAAAATTCGATAGCCGTCCTCAGTCAGTCATCCCCTACCCAATGTGGTGTACCAGCCGAGACTCGAACCTGCAACCATTTCATAAGAAGTATAGCGCTCTAACCGTTGAGCCACGCGATCGTTGTCTCTCCAGTTTTGATCGGGAATATAAACATTCATTTAGGTTCACTAGTTTGCATTGCACAGGTATATTTAATCCATGCCTAATAATAAATATGATACCAATATTATGAGCAGTCAGTAGCTTAGCAGGTGGTTGACTTGTAAGGATTTGAAGAGGGGGAGAAGGAAGAAGTATACAATTTAGTGGCATCATTCCTGAGGCAGGCCTTATGCACCAAGGGTGAAAATGAGGGGAAGAAGGTCAACAGCTAACCATTTTAGAGGTGTCGTTGGAATAATTTGCAAGGGTCTTAGTGTTGTTATATTCGTTTAAACTTGCATTGCTCGGGAAATTGTAACGATTTAAACCTTTGAAATTCACAGCCTCCAATTTAACACGGAAAATGTCAACTTCTAGATTTTAGTGTTGTTAACATGCTACAAACGAAGTACATCTTAAAGGCCTGCAAAATGGAGTTGTTTCCGTCGAAGAAAGTCGAACATCACTAAATCAAAAAACAAGGTTTTTGTTAAAAACAGTTCGGAAAACATGAAAACATTGACATTTAGCTTCAGATTTTGAACATTTAAATTTATTGGAAGGTTTTGTCTGGTTTTTTTATTGCCGCTATTAAATAGTGAGGAGTGCAGACCGATAAGCAGAAAAAACGTAAGTTCTCTGTTCTCAAAAGCGGATAATCTTCCAAAAAGTCGATTAGTCCAATGTCAACTATTTCGGGCAAGCACTTAAAATTCTGGTCGACTTTTGGCATTTACTACTTAAAAAACAGAGCTAACCAATCTCTTCGATATATAAGCATTATATTGAATTCCATTACCAGGGGTCTAAATTTCTTTAATAGCTCGTTCACAGATATAATTTCTTAACAAATTGCCTGATGGAGTAAAATATCGTTCTTTTCTGCCGCTGCGAATTTAAATTTGTCAAGCCTTTTCTTCAAGCGAACCGGCTTTACCGAGGAGGTCTGTTCACAGATCTGAATTCACTTCTTTTGCATCATTTTGTGCAAACGATGTACTTGATTATTTCGGCAAAAGTAGGAAGGATAGACGTTGAACGACAGAACGGGGTCAGCTCTGAGCAAACTTCTCATAATGCAAAACTGTACTCGTTCAACAGCATTAAACACTCTTTTTATATTGATCCAACGAGACTACCTGACTGAAATAATGTGTCAATACGGTAATAGTGAAAAGAAAGGAGATCTTCGGAAAATCGAGTTGTACTCGTGAATTTTCGAACAAGTATCACGTGTTCGTCGTCAGACTAAATTAAAAGTGAGGGCTGGGAATGTCACACTAGATGTTTTGGAGGCAGAGGTTACAACGAACGGGGGAGGGAAGGGGGGATTGGGTGGAAGGGTTACGGTGACGTGACACCCGCGGCGAAAGGTTGTGCTAGTGAGGGGAGGGGGTGTTAGCGTTTGGACAGTAATAGTGATAATAGAGAGGATAAGTTACTGAACTGACTAGAGGGAGCGTTATGTTTACATGGTATCGGCAGTTCTTAAGATAACGGCATCCTTCTTCTGCGAGACTGTGCGGAACACTACCTCTTGCTGACTAGAACCTTCCAAATTCCGATACGATAGAAGGCTACGTGAGTGCAACCCCAATCGCAGTCACTGGACGATGTCCAACTAGGCATCTAGTTAGGACGGTGTGCTCACTAATGTTTACAAAATTTGCCCTGACTCAATTAATTGATAAGTCATAAGGTCGACTATTAATTTAGACGCAGCCTTAAATTCCATCACACCTGATAAATGCTAATAACGGTCTGAATTCTGGTACAGATTAGCAACAACACGTGAGCTAAGTAGAGAACAAAACTGCTTCAGGCACGTTTGCTATCTTTCGAGGTGTAAATTTAAAGGAAAAAATGAATGGAGTTGTCAGGTTATTCGGGGTTTTAGCGAACGAAAGAAGACTGCAAAAATCCACTGAGCGGTCGTGTTAATGAACTTTCGGTTTAATATTCAGAAGCATCAATACAGTCACATTAACGTGGTGGTCTGCATTTCTGTTGTAGTCTGATGGTTCCATCACCGTCCTCACTTCATCTGAAAATGCCGCAAAATTCAAATAATTAGGAGTAAAATGAGTAAGCCAATTTCAGCTTATGGTCCGTTTGGTGTAGGCGTTGGTGACATTAAAAGAAGACGTTAAGATAGAACAATGGCTGGATTTATTCGACTTTACTTCATGTGGGTCACGGACTGGAATAGGTAGTTCTGAATGTCTGAGTAAGCATGTTATCGTTTTAAGTGTTGGACCTACCCCAAATACATGAGTGTCCCGACGTTAGCTTGACATACCACTTTGCTCCTTTTTAGACACTTAGTAATTAAACCACATTATTATTTGAAATGCATGCGTACCCAAATGGTCTTGTCAAACTGAAAAATAGTGCCCCCATTAGTGGTCAATACCGCTTCGTTATGTGATGAATGCATCGAATGAAAACAGCATAGTTGACAGGCTCAGTAAACAATAAAACTATGAATAACAGATTATAGTTTAATTCCTTAGCTGAGCGTAAACGTGCTTATCGAGCTCTGCGGTGTACAAATTCAGCACTAGCTTACACCTAAATTTGGATTTAGCAATCGGCAGAAAAATGGCCGTGGACAGTAAGATAAATTTGCTGCCATTTACACCTTCCACCTTTTCGCTTATCTACAGAAATCCTCGGCAGTCAATCTCTGCTAAATATTTCGACGTGAGAGTCTTTTCGGGAGTTCTGCTGACCTGTTTCAACCTAAATTACACTTATTTGGAGAGGCACTATCTGAAAATAATCTACGCTGCTGCGTGCCCCGTCTACACGCGCCTTATCAGAGTTTGAATTGACCGCACGTGAAGGCCTGTTAGCTATGCCAAATACAATCAGTCGCCCTCCAGACCTAACGCTACGTCTCAGTCAGGGGCGCCGTGGCAGCATATCGTCCTACTGAGTCGACTGCGGCGGCGCTGCGTGCAATCGATGCGTGCACGCGTGGATGCATCATTGGCGTGCATTGACGCGCGTTGCGGCGCGCGTTACCATTAGCAACGGATTGCGAGAGGCTTGCGAGCTGGGCGTGACACAACGTTTCAGGCACGGGCGCTTTGCCAGATGTCCTCGAACTGAGTCGAATGTGACAGCCGCGCAAGCGATCGATATATACACTTGTGAGCGCATCATCAGCAGGCATTGACACTCATCATGCCACCCGTTAACATTAGTGACCGTCTCATAGCAAATAACACCTCCGATGTCTGAGAGCACAAACTAGCACCACTCAAAAAAATAGTCTCTAACATTCTCAAAAAATATTGTCTTTTCCCAAGAAGCATCCGCAGAGGTATTACAGCTAATTCTGGCAATGGTGTAAACCTTAATGTTTCCTCTAACTCCTTTGTCGTTTGTACCTCCTATCGTGTCCCCACATAAAATGACACTTTCTCAATGCTTGCAAAATTAAAGATAATTGGTAAAAAGTGTACTATTCATATTTTGCCTTAACCCTCCCAAGTCCTTCAGTAACGGTTTGGCTAATCTCAGTCAATCGCCCGAGCAAACACAATTGATGGATCAGCCGTAAAATCCACCGATTAAAATCCTTAATGAAACTACGCAGGCGAGAAAGAACTGCAAGAATAGGTGGCAACATTTAGACTACGGGGCAAATTTGAATTTATCTGAGACTTTTGATACCATCATCAGATGACTTCTCCCCTAGTTACAGTTCAAATAGCCAGAATCTTACTAATTAATTCGATGTCTTGGGGGACAGCCAACGTTATACTTATACTTATACTTGTTAAGGTTGTGATCATGCCTGATTTAGTCGGCCGCAATGATGTCACGACCGGTAATTCTGCATACATGATGATTGGCGGCAGCGGATCTGGAAAGTTCCACCCCGTCTCTTCTGCGGCGACGGAGACCGAAGGTCCAATAACTGGTTCTATGTCTTGACGGACGGTGTCGAGCCAAGTATTATGTTCTCCTCCTCTTCGAAGCTTCCAGGTGGGCTGCGGCGTCGGGTCGAGGACAGCATAGCTTAGTTTGTGAGGCCGACGACAGAGAACGTGTTCAAATCGCCTTAGTCGCCTTTCTTGAATAGCCTCGTGATACGATCACAGTGTGTAAGAACCGCTGAAGTCGCTATTATTAACTCGCAGGATCTTCCTCAGGCACCGGTGGTCAAAGACCTCAAGTTTTCGCTCATCTTCCGTGCGCATAGCCCAGCATTCAAATCCATCGGAAAGGGCTGACCGGATGGATTCACGGTATACATGAATCTTCGCGGCGATGCAGATATCACGTCGAAAGCATAGAAGCTTTTGAAAGATTGAGAAAACCCAGCGGCAGCATCGATACGGGAAACAATGTCATCCTTGCTCTACCCATTCGGTAGCAGCTTCGCCCCGAGGTATTTAAAGTTGTCTACTTCTTCAAAATGATGGCCATTAATCCCCGGGGGTGCCTTCTCCTGGTGAGGGATGCAGCTCGAGAATAACTTCGTATTTCCGGAATTTATGGGCATGCCAACTGACATGGCGATCTCACTTAACCGCAACACTACCGACCGTAGACCACGAAAGTTTGAGGCTAACAGCGCAATAACATCAGCCTATTCAAAATCAGTAAGCCGGCGTCCGGGTGCAATTTCAACCCCGTCCTCTTCATGCAGGGCCTTGCCAAGAATCCAGTCAATGAAGTAGTTAACCAGAAGGATACAGCCCATTCGGACACCAGATCGGATATCGCTTTTGTGGCGACCGAGCAGTGTTAGCAGTATCCACTGTTCAGAAGAAGAAGATGTGATCACTGAAACAAGGTCTTTATTTTTCAGTATTCGCATCTTCTTCTTCTAAATGCTGCTTGGAACTAGTATATTTTCCTCTATTAGTATCCACTGTATTTCAGACACAGGAGTGGGGTTCGGAAGGGGTGGGGTTCAAGCTATATGTTATATAATGACAGAAGCGACTGGAAGTGAAGAAGGCCTGCTCCCACAGTCCCCATACCCAACCTAAAGCGCTTCCTCTTAGCTAAACATGACGCTGCACGTTAGAAACATTCACGTGACATCCCACTGCCCTTTTTCAAAAGAGCGAAGATACCACCACTCATTGGAGTGAATGTACCTTTCGCTCACTTGGTACTTTAACTCGATACAGTTAATAGAATATCCCCCATGCCGTTCTGTAGAGTACTTATGACGCTTATATGGGGAGAAGATCGTACTGATAACGCAAATGTCAACCTTTTGATCGAGAATACCTCCATCATGAGAAGATTAGGACATGCGTGGAACTTCGAGTTCGATGAAGCTAAACTTTAGAAAAAAACACACTGATTTATAGGTCTTGAAAAACAGACTAACAAGAAACTAAAAATATAAAAAGGGTACGTGAAGATGACTTTTGAGTATGTAAAGAGGGCCTAGGCAGAAGTTTGTGTATCAACATCCACCGCTGTATCGGGAAAACTACCACTTCATTTGATAGTAAATTCAAGGAAACTAGAGGAGCGAGGGGCAGTGTCTGACAGTGGTAGTCAGTATGGATGTAAGTCGCTCAATCAGAAAGTACTGACGGTGCCAGACCTCGTCTACAGTTTATGTAGAGACTTGACTCGATTCCGCGAGTTCCCATATGTTGCGGTGTCGGCATGGAGGCAATGGTCCACACGATCAGAGCTACAAGATCTCAACGTTGGTGTTTAGGATTTTGCAGGTGGACAGCTGGTGAGGTAAAACCCAGCCTTGGGGTTCATTATATGACTGTTTATGTGTTCGGGGCAACCTCGGTCCTGTGTGTCGGCACCTGCGTATTTATTCGACGAAAAAGTAGACGATAAACTCTTCCAAAGCCTGTAATTCCAATTATTTGCGGAGGCTCTCGTATATTGAAGATTGCTTGATCAGTCGCGATTCTGTCCAAGCTGTCATGTATATTTTCTAGCCTTTGAAATATACCTTGCTAACATACGGCTTCCATCCTAACAAATGGTACAGTAACTCGGCTAAGGCTCTCCTAGACAACCCCGAAGACAAACAATTGGCGAAGGTGTGTGCATTGACGTTGAACCGGGTGCTGTTGACAGGCCAATAGGCATTGAGTGGAACAAAGCTGAAGTTTCACAGTCGAGGAGACTGAAACTACGGCCACTGGAAAGGCGATGTTTTCTTACATCTTCGTCCTGTACGACTCACTTAAGTGTGTCGCTCCTGTTTTTCTGCCAGCTAAGCTGGAACTGCAGTAGTTGTGCCGAGCCAACCTTGCATAGGATGACAAGATCAATGATTACTATGCGCAACAGTGGTTTATCTGGACCAGACACATATCAGGGCCTTAGCAATATTCAAAATCAATGCTTCTAGATCTTACTTGCTAAAGTACCAAATTTATTGTTGTCTGTACGCTTCAAAGAGTGGGAATCAGACCGTTGTTTACTTTCGCGCAATGACTAAAACGGTGCTATCCTTAATACCTTTGTGTAAATAACGTCGCGAGGCCCAAAATAAGCCAGAGTTGGGGCTCATCACTACGATTCTGGTCGTCAAACTCTTAAACTAGACGAACACGAAAGTATCACTACCAGTTTCTTCCAAGGTCTTGTCGATGGATTCGATAGTTGGATTACATCTGATACGGAACGCCACATCACTTCTTAAAATATGTGTAGCCAACAGTTTTTCTATCATCGTAGATTTATAAGACGTATCAGACAGATGAAACGTAAATTCTGAGAGTATCGCAGTGGGCGTTGCCTCAAGAGGGGTACGCGATGACGGGCTGAAAAGGGCATTGTGGCTCACGGGTCCCACCCTTCTTTACAAGACGTCGGACGAATGACCCCAGGGACCGTATCAAAAACTGGCTTTCTTTTCATAGCAAAACAAAGTTGCATTAAGAACGGTTCTCATTGAGGACGGGATTTTGCAACTTAATTAATTTCAGGAAACCTCTAAGACATGCTGCAATGCTGCGACTATTAGAAACCTTCCTAAAGGGCGGAGTCTTGCAATAACCACAGCTGATTTCTAAACACCTCATCGTTGAAGACCTGGAAGGGGCCGAGAGCGATTCATTGAAAGTGGTCCAGCGACCATGGTTTGCGGCTGAATCTTATTGGGCACATAGTCGTCTTCGGGATACACATCACGGGAAACGATTAATAGTCCTCTGAGGAATCTACCACCGGCCTGATTGGAGTAGGACGACTAAATCACGCTCTGATGCCGTACGCGACAAGGCAACCGCTCATACTTCGGCAACGCTATTTCGAACAACATGATCACCGATTGAATGGTCACATTCTTATATCGCATGTACTGCGAGAAAGCTGCTGGTCATTCACCATCAAACTCTTACCTAACGAGTCCTCTCTGCTTTTCCTGCATGTCAGCGCTACCATTTATCGCCCTGATGACAGTTTATGGCACCTTTGCCGGCTGAGAGGCTTAGGCCGTATTATCCAGCATTCACATTCACCACAGAATATTGTAAGTAAAGGTAGCCCGGTGGTTGGAAAAGACGTGTTGTTACTGGTTCACATACCTCAGCATCCATGCGGTTCAACTAGAGCTAGTCTATAAAATTACAATGGCTTCGTTCCTATATGCCTTCGGCAGACTCGTCGCTACATTTTTTACCGAGTACACGGACACTTTCATCGTCAATCGCAGGAAGTAACTCTTATTAAATTAAACCAAGATGGGCCCGAACTCAAAATCTTATTTATTTGCTTCGGTAAAGATGGATCAGCTCATATCTACCGTCGTTGCGGATAACTGAATTATAGAATATCGCAATTGTAGATTTAGACCTCATCGTCGATATAGTAGCACCAAGAGGATCCGGAAAGGAGGCGGTTCTGAAGAGCTCCTCAAGCACTATGGTGGTAAGATGAGATATTTCCTATTCAGAAACAAACAAGGAGGATTTTTGGAGGAACTGCGAAGTTTTTGTCTCTTACAAAAACACAAACCAATCGACGGATTATAACTTTTTGTTTTCCCATAGCCATTCATTTGACAGCAACGCTAGATGCGCTCCCTCACTGTTGATAGGGGTGGTAGTTACGCTATAGCGTCTCATAAATATTTAACATTCATCAACACTATACAGTTCATTTTCTTGACAATTGCTTCTTTCGGATAAATACGCGCTTTTTGCTTGCGCAAATTACTCCATTTTTGTTTTAAGGCTTTATCTTGCCCCGCATAAATGGGCACTAACTTAATTGTTTTAAACTTGGAAACATTCGGTATAAGTGCACTACTTACTTTTTGCTAATATGCTTACGTTTTAGAACCATGCTTTCTGTCAAGACATTGCTCTTGGTTCCGTTTTCAGGTAAAAAGGGCCTGATCTAGACAGGCTTAAAAACAGCTAGATCGACAAATTTCAAGGAGAATTACTAAAACAGCCCACCAATTGGCGGTGGAATTTTACATATAATTAACATGTGCACGGTTAATGCATAGTTGAGAAAAAGAAGAAAAGTTGAGGAGGCTTGAGAGTGTGAAGGAGAGATGATATATGCAAACGGTATTGGGGAAGACAAGTAAACGCCACAGGACGATGAGAAAGATGATTGATGAAATCTAAAGTCTGCTGTCAGGAAGGAAGCAGGAGGAGGAGAATGAAAGCACGTTCTGTATCGAATCTTGAGGTGGTATCTTAGACATAAACTTCACACCATAATCGTAGCTCTTTCAAATATATTCAGAAATGAATTTAGATCTTGAACTAAATCAGTATGTTGAAGGTCAGTCAAGTAGTCGCAGGCTCTTAAGCCCACGGCTTATAAGCCCAGCAACGTATTAAACCCACATCAGCTTGGGACGGAATTTTACATCGAAAAATCCGCCGGATAATAAGCCCAATCACCGGCTAATAAGCCCAATCGCCGGCTACAAAGCCCAATTTGCCGGAGGCGATTTGTTTTCATTGTTCAAGCTAAATTTTGCGACACCCTTTTTGGGACAGCAACAGACATGAGGGGTGGAAAGGACAAATCCCCAACACGAGAAAGCCGCAGACGCAAAAAGCTAACGCACCCGAACCGCAGCGCTGAAGACACACACGCAAACGGAACAACGCTTTCAGGCTCACGCCATACGATGCCGACAGGCGTGACCCCAAAGCATACCAAGGTCGTCTGGCTAGCCTCTCTAGGTCTTGAAAACACAGACAAACAGCATTCTTTCCTTGTACCTAACTAAGCTCTACACATACTACAGTACGTTTGTAATGTATAGTGCCTATCTTGCGTTTGCTAATCAAGAACTAGAACTCTCCGGTTAATGCATCCGCCGCTTATTAAGCCCGATTTGGTCTGGGCCCGAGGTGGGCTTAATAGCCGTCGACTACTGCATAGATATTTGCCTATAAATGTTGGCAGTGTTAATTGACACCGATTTCGAAAATAATTTCCGACGAATATAAAAGAACTAAAATTTGAAAGCTGAAATTTCTGTCAGAATGCACAGACTAAGTTCTGAGGCACCCACTGATGAGCCGAACCCTACGTAGCTGTGTCCTGCAGTGGCAGAAAACTTGTCTGAGTTACAGCCACTACATGCGCTGCCAGCATTGTAACTAGATACATAAGTTCGCAAAATCTCTGTTCAGGTAGGGTTTTTTTAGGTCAAAACGGAGTTGAAACCCCTTTGGGTAAAATAATTATCATCACTTCATAGAAAATTTCAATTTTTAACTTTTCGGCGTTTACCCTGCTGAACTTGCACGCGAATAAGCAAACAAGTTTGATGTGATTTTACTGACAGTGTACCCGAGTTTGACGTGGGTCAGCTTGGATTAAACCAAGCTTATGTCGTTTTGTTTTTTTCTAAGTGAACGAAGCACGTGAATTGACAGGTACACAGTTTTGACGCAAGCAGCTTTGTTACCCTCCATGCTGGTGTTGCATAATTCGTGCGAGAAAGAGATTCTTTCATGAACACGGACCCTAGGAGTTAACGGATCCACAGTTATTCTCAGCCTGTGGGCTATTCGGTAACGTTTCTGTGTAGCAGCATCACAATTATAATAAGCAAAGTTCACTTGACGGTGCCTAATACTGGAGAAGAATAAAAATGCTTCTTCTCCAAACTCTGTATAATCCACCTTCGGGGTAAAATGTTTAAATTCAATTCGCTACAAAACTAAAAGTGTGGAACCCCGCTTGTAATGCACCATTGCAACCTGCGCTTATTTTAATTACGCCTTCGGAGATGTAGTATCTGATCCGGTTGGAACTGCTTTGCGAAGGGCTTATGTGTTGCAAACGACGTGACGGCCGGAGAACATGCCCAGCAAAGATGAGGGAGACTGAAACAACCATTTCGGGCATTATAGCTGTCCTCATTCAGTCATCCCCTACCCCAAGTGGTGTATCAAAAGAGACTCAAACCTGCAACCATTTCATAAGAACTATAACGCTCTTACCACTGAGCCACGCGCTCTTTGTCTTGCCAGTTTTCATCGGGAATATTGACATTCACTTGGGTTGACTAGTTAGCAGTGCCTCATAATAACTATGACACCGATATTTTGAGTAGTCATCAACTGAGCAGGTGAATGACTTGTATGTTTTTGAAGAGGTGGAGAAGGAGGAAGTATACAATTTAGAGGCATCTTTCCTGAGGTAAACGTTATGCACCTAGGGTGAAAATGAAGAGACAAAGGTCAACAGCTACCCATTTGGCAGTTGTCGTTGTGCCAAGCTTGCAAGCGTCTTACCTTTTTTCTGTCCATTTTAAGTTACATCGATCGTGCACCTGCAACAGTTTAGATCTTTAAAAATTCAAAGCTCTCAATTTTACACAAGAAACTGAAACTTCTCGATTTAATTAACAAGCTACAATAAAAGCACGCCTTAAGCGCTTAAAAAATGGAGTTGTTTCTTGCAAAGAAAATCAAATATTACTGATTCAAAAAAAAAACATTTCGGTAAAAAACTTTCCGAGTCACCTAGCATGAAAAAATGAACTGTAGCTTCACATTTTGAACATTTGAGTTTACTGCAGGGTCTTGTCTGGGTTTTTTATTTCCGCTACGGAGTAGTGAGAATTTCAGACCGATTATCAGAAGAACGTACAGAAAATTGCATATCTCATGCAAGGTTGGGGATTGGAGGATTAAACTCACACTTGAGGTTGTTTACTCAATTCATTTGGTTAAATTGGATCGCTAGATGTTGTTTCCGATAATTTAATTACGTTCAGATCAGAATACTAGGAGGAAATAGAGGCGAAATCCAGCGTTTGTTGATCACCGAGAAATTTCCTATGCTATTAAATGCTGCGGAAAAGAACTTCTTGTTAGTGTATGTTGCACTATAAAAGAACACTCATGAAGGGTAGAAACTTTTTAGTTATATCTGTTCTCAAAACGGAAAAAAGTTTGTTTTGCCTCCATGAAATTGGGGCAAGTGTAATAAGGAGATAGCGCATTACTTTTGAGAAAAGAAATGCAAAATAAGTTTTAAAATCTATATTTTGCAAATCTGCCAAGTTTCGTGCCATAAACATGAGTAATAACGTGTGAAGTTGTTCTTTGCATTATTCCATATTAAATTTATATTTTATATTTTAGGGGTTACAAGCAAGAAATGCGTTTGCGAATTTTATTTCTATATAGCAACCGAATTAATCGTACAATCGATATGCACTTGGAGGCAGTTAACATCACAAACATTTGACAGAGTTGTCACGGGACATAAAAAACAGTTTTTTCAAAAATCGCCGTTGATATTATTGCCAATCTACGTTGTATTTGTTATTGTAGAACTTAGTCTACAAGTAACCATAGATGCTGAAAAATGTTCCGTTTTAGGTCAAACAAATATATCTTTCATTAATAACAGAAAAATCCGAATTGTAAGGGAAATCAATCCACTGGCCAAAATATCCCATTCTGATCTAGACGTTATCAGTACGCAGACATCAGACGCCAAAATATATAAAGAAGGCTTTTTTTCAAAAGTTAACTTTTTTAAATTTTTCTAAATCAATCTTGAACATATTAATTCGCGATTTTTTAGTGGACGTTCATTTTTCTCGGCAATGAGTTCCCATGCTTGAGTGGTTTTGAAAATATGACACACAACGACAACTGCACAAGAAAAAATGTTTGAAATCTGGTTATTTATGTAAAAGCCTTCAAGATATAGCTTATTTTGAAGGTTATGGTAAACACATAGAATATACTCTATTTATGGTAAATTTACTAAAGCCAGTAAAAATCGTAGTCTTTATTAGAATTTCATGGAAGATCTGAACGTCTTCGTAATAGAAATATCGAAATCATTACAAAAAAATGTGGTGAAAGGCAAAAGCTCTTAGTGTACAAAAAATTTTACGATTGAAATTGTTTTCGACAATTGTATTTAAATTTATTTGTCACTGACCGGCATGTCCGCAAGTGCGCTTAAGCAGTAAATTACTCCTGTGATCTCCCAATTGGGCATCTCAAGCAAAATCGTGGTTGATTTAATCCAACATAAGCCAAGCGATGCATAAACGAAAGAAACAACTAGCAGTTCTCGTGAAAACGTGTAAGAATACAAACTCGAAATTTAGGCTCTTCGGTAACAGCCATACACTATATTGCGCGTAATATGGAAGCATATTTATTTAAAAACTTGACAAAACGATTATTTTCCAAAGTAATTTTACTTGTGCTGCTTTATTTACACAGTGATTTTGCAAAAACAGGCTTCCTATACATGTAAAACTTAAGTTTACCTAGTACACCGATTTCCATTTTTTTCGATTTTTTCGGAATTTTCCACTTTTTTAAAAAAGCTGGTGTTTCTATAAGACTTTGGGGGCCACAGCTTGGGCTGCGTTTGAGTAAGAGGGAGTTACTCGTAAAAATCGTAGGATTGCATGAGTTTGCTACCTACTGTAAGTTATCTGTTCTCAAAGCGGATAATTCCGAAATAATCCCCAGTCATTACACACTGTGCAACGTGCATTTTCTCAAGTCTAACAAAAACATTCACTGAATAAATTGTCTTTGTCCCCCAACGAACGCTTTTCCTTCCTATTTCTTTTCTTGAGGTCCCTGATTTCAGACTTTAAAATGTTTGGCCAAACTTATTGACATTGGACTACACAATAAACGAAAGACGTGCTTTTAGACATAGCATGCGAATATTATCAGGATACCAAATATACGATAATAAGTCGGCGCAAGGTAAAAATATACTCACCTTCTAACAGAGGCTTACTACTTCAGTGTCAAGCAGCCAAGTAGGCATAATTCAGCCGAAAAACTCGCACACAAACAAAACATGCCACTAGCTGACAAATATTCCACAAGTAAAGGAAGAGCAGTACCTCCAGGAACACTGTTGACATATTTCTTCAGTTCATCCTCCTCCGAAAAACCTTGTTCATTACTCTCACAGTAGCATTTTCAGAGTCCTGAAATGGCGAAAGAACGTGATCCAGAATACGCATTTGTGAATGTCTCACGTTCCAAGTCTACCCGGATGGAGATAAGCACGAAGGCAGTTAAATTTCGCGTTCAAGCATGTTTTACACTTCGGACCACAATAAGAGGGCCTGGAATCACGAAGCACTCACATGGCCACACTGAGAAGAAACTATTGCACAACTTTCCAGGAGAGAACTGTCGGCGGGTGATTATACTTTCGAATTTGGCAGCTTTAGTATAGTCCGGAATGCTGTGACAATGAAAGTGGTAATTCGTGGTAGCGCCCTAGGATTCAGTTACCACACAAGCTATAGTGAACTCTCCGACTCCTCTCCCCAATGTCAGAATACCATAGGGCACAGGGGAGGTCAGCCGGTGTGGTCCTCTCGTGGTTTGGGTCATTTTTAAGGTCAAGTTAATTTGGCGAAGCATATGTGTACTAGCCCAAGAATGAGACAAGGTATTTAAGGTATATCTAAATTACAGTAGCGCCTGCTTCTCCAAACACTCTGTCAGAACAAATATTTACTGCAAACCGTCAAGGGTCTCGTGGCCCCAGTTCGATAGCTGTGCGGCTACGCCGAATGCAGGTGGCTACGTTCAATGTGCCTCATTAGACTTCATTTTGTCTGAAGGTATTGATGCAAATGACATGCATGAGCATTTGTAGTCCCGAAAAAAAACAGAGTAGAAATTCTTGAGTTTTTTCATTTGAAGAACTGCCAGCCTACATGCAATTACAAACTTTTTTCAAACCATGATTGATTATTCTTTGTCGTGATAATTAGGCAAATTTATCCTACGATGGGTAAAAATATTCGCAAGTGGTGTACTAAGGACTAACAATACGAGTATTCCTTAAAAGTGCTGTCGCAAATGCTTGGTGGGAGAAGTGCCGCGGCCACCTGTTAATAACATGCGATATGGTGGTTACTTAAAGGAGTTAGCTAGGTAGGTTGTTAAACTAAAACAAATATGAACTGCTGGGAAAGCCTAGTTGACGAGGCACAGGAAGCGGACATGGCCAGGAGGATGAGTTTGTAGGTTAGGGTTGATTTCAGGGTTTAAGGCGAGAATATGTACTCTTTCACTTATTTTAAGCAGACACCAACCACGTTACTAACAGAAGCTTACTACTTCAGTGTCAAGCAGCCAAGTAGGCATAATTCAGCCGAAAAACTCGCACACAAACAAAACATGCCACTAGCTGACAAATATTCCACAAGTAAAGGAAGAGCAGTACCTCCAGGAACACTGTTGACATATTTCTTCAGTTCATCCTCCTCCGAAAAACCTTGTTCATTACTTTCATAGTAGCGTTTTCAGAGTTTTGATAGGGCAAAAGAACGTGATCCAGAATACGCATTTGTGAATGTCTCACGTTCCAAGTATACCCGGATGGAGATAAGCATGACGGCAGTTAAATTTTGCGTTCAAGCATGTTTTACACGTCGGACCGCAATAAGAGGGTCTGGAATCACGAAGCACTCACATGGCCACACTGAGAAGAAACTATTGCACAACTTTCCAGGAGAGAACTGTCGGCGGGTAATTATACTTTCGAATGTGGCTGTGTTCTGCCATCCAGTTCAGCAGCCGCTTCCCAGTCTCTACGACATAGTCGACCGCGCAGGAATCACATTTGACCCGGTAAACGACATTTGTGTTTTCAACTCGGGGCAGGGGCTCCTTCGGCCGCATGACGAGATGTCGTATTTTTGTCTCTGGTCGGTGGGCGATGCCGATCCACAGGGGTTTAAATAGACTGGAGATGGCCTCCAAAACGCCGTCAATGTATGGTAGCGCGTGCCGTTATTTAAGTTGTTCGGCTGCCAGCTCTCCATTCGATCGGACCTGTCTGCTGCGTTCGATGAAATTTCGAGGATATCCGTTGGCCAAGAAGAGACGCTTGAGGTATCGTTATTCAAGCTTCCGGTCCTGCGGCTCGCTGCAGGTTGTTTCTGCACGTTTGTATAGTGTTCGCTCTTAGATCAATGACAGCGGCACAGGCGCGAACAGCAGAATCCGACGAGAAACCCCTTGACTAAGACTAATCTGCCTCAAGGCGTCGATGGTTGAGCATCCCTCCGATATCCCGCCCCCCTTCCTCTGCATTGGCTTAAACCCTTTTGACCATGACTGTCACCTACTATAAACACTGTGAGGCGCGGTACAACCCCCACTTCTGATGACGGAAGCCTGTACGCTTTTAGAACGTCAGGAAAGTAAAACTATGGTTCCCGTGATCGGAGGCCGATGCACTTTTCACGACGTCATTCACAACAGACACAGAAAAAAAATCCTGAGAGTGATTATAAAGGAGACTTCATTGCTAATATTTTAAAAAAGGCAACCATTGCAATATGAGTTTTTATTGCCAAACTTGTAAATATTTTCCTGTCTCTATCTTGTTTTCATACTGTTTCACAGTGTTCCGTGACAAATCCTTCACATGTGTGTTATGTTAACTGTCTTCAATTTCAGATTTATTATACAATCGAAACGATTAAAGTGGTTCCAGTGGAACCACAGGTCCCACTTTGGTCCCACTGCGCCGTGATTACGTATATGGGCGGTATTCCGTGCACTGGCCAGGGTAGTGTACAGATTGTCATCGAAATCGATGGTCAAACCCCCACACACAAGCTCACACGTCCACCTGAGAAAAACCCTAAGCGCTCGCACGCCTCTTGCATTTGCTACGACCCCCTCTCCAAATGCGGTGCCTGGATCGATGCCTCGCTGTGGCAACTTTTGCTGGCGTGTGCCTAGGGCGAAAAACCCGTGTTCAGGACGCACGCGGGTCCGCTCAGACTGCACTTTATGCATGTAGTCACCCCTATCCCTCTACCTCCTTCCCCCTATTGGAATGCATGCGCCCAAAACACGGATATTTCGTCCTAGGCATACGCCGGCAAAAGTTGCCAAAGCAAGGCATCGATCCAGGCGCCGTATATGGAGAGAGGGGCGGTAGCAAATGCAGGAGGCGTTTACTTAAAGAAATTGCCGGTACTTAACTGTAGGAGGAAATAAAACACACCTCGATGACTGGCACGCCAAGAGTGCTCGAAATGCCTTATTGTACTGAGAGGATAAAAGGTTTGTCCATCCAAAAGTTTCAGCAGTAAAAATGGTCCTTTCTTTAATCTATGAAGCCACAGGGGATCCAGCTTTATAAGTTCGCACCTTCGTTGGTAGGCTTAGTTACGGTGTTCTGGGGTGAAAACTCTTCTAGTGAAATAGTGCTGCACGGATTCTATTCTCTTTAGTTTACTACTGCGCAGAAAAATCAATAGGGGCAAGCAGTACTCAAGACTAGGTCTCACGTACATATTATAAAGGCCTGTTCTAACCTTGATAGTCTTAAAATGTATCAGAATGAATCTGGTGGTTCGGCGTGCTTTGAGACTTTCAGGGCACAGTGCTCTGAAAAATTGAGACTATTAGAGAAGGATATGCCCAAATCCTTGATAACTCCTGGGAAATTTAGTTTATGACCATCTATGCTTAATTACGGTTTGTGATCGTTGCCAACAAACATAACGGAACATTTGTGCCATGACGGAATGAGGCGCCATATGCCACACCACTGGGCAAAGGCCTGAAGGCCCTTTATTATCAGCTTGAGCAAGATGTTGCGATCTGCCGGTTTATACTGGTAAGTGAATTTTAAATCATCAGCGTACATGAAGGGTCTACCATACTGAAAACAATCTGAAACGTCGTTGAAAAACAGGATAAAAAAGAGCGGACCCAGTACACTACCCTGTATAACTCCACTCCTCACATGCGTGGGTTTGAGTTAACTGGAAATGTTTACTCGTTGTGTGCGAGCATCCAAATAGGAAGATATTAAGTTCAGAGGCTTGCTATCTATGTTGAAGGAGGCCAGTTTCAGAAGGATGAGGTTATGATCGACCCGATCAAAGGCCTTATTAAAATCAAAATAGACGTTATGAAGGGCAAAACCGCTGTCACTAGATTGCGGCACATAATCAAAGAAAGAGAGCTGGCAGGTTTCACAAGATCTTTTCCCGAGAAATCCATGTTGAGCTGTATTGAGCAGGTTGTTCTCTGTCAAGTGACGCATCATCTTTTCTTTGATGAAGGTCTCCAAGATCTTCGAGGCTGCGGGAAGTGTATTTATTGGCCTAAAGTTGTCGAATGACGTCGATCGGCCATGCTTGCGAATAGGCATTATGTGCAATTCCTTCCACAACGAAAGGAAGGTTCCGCTTTCAAAAGCAAGATTAAATATCATACAACGAAAAGACGCAAAATATGGTTCGCTTCAGCTTTTAAAAAGCTAACTGGGACGCCATCCAGTCCTGGACTACAATAGTGAAGATAATGAACAATGGCTACAGTCACGTCCCAGAGGGTAAAACTTATGGTTTCAAGGACGGCACACGTATAAGCCCGGATAGCCGGAGGTGCAGCGAACGAGTTTTCACTCAAAGTTTTGGATAGGAACGCATTGAAACTATCGGCTGTCAACTAAGCATCAAATATGGGGTTTCCTAAGGCGTCTTAAAGTATGGGGTCTTGCGTTTTCGTCTGCACTTTGACTGTGCGCGAAAAGAGTTAAGAATTTGGAATTTATATTTTTTAGCACCGGCACGGCAATATCTGTAAAAAATAAAAATTCAAAAGAGAATTTGACAATATATGCAAGTAGACGTAGAAAGTCGTAATAATATCAGCAGAAATTGTCCTTTTGGGGCAATATTTAGCTATGTTTTGTAGGTAATTTTGAACTAAAAACGAAAACTTATGGCAGTTAAAAAAAACTCTTACAGTGAAAATGGAGACAGTGTTCAACGCGCCTCCATGTTCAAAAAGTGTGTAAGAGAAAAAACTGCTTAGGGAGATAGTGGTAGGAACATAGTAGTAGAGCAGAAATAGGTGTGGGTGGTCTGATGAAGGCAAGTATTCAACGAAACTGCCGCATTTTAGACTGAGTACTTCCGCGTGGCTTCGTGTTATTCAGCGGTGGTTAATGGAAACATCTAGGTTCTCGGGGGACACAAGGCAGAGAGAATAGTTTCAAGCGGATCTCCTAAATTCCCGATGGTCCTTTCTCGGGGTCATGGAGAAAGCTGCTCGGAAAAGATGAGGAGAATAGAAGGTTAATAGAATCAGTGTTAAGATAAATGTGCAATCTCCGTTTGAAAGCAGACAGTCTATTTAACGACGTAATTTCGATTGGCAAGTTATTCCAAAAAAAGCTACATCTGGAAGCAAAAAACAAAGAGCGTTTACATGAGGAAGATGCAGGAGGGGGTATAACAAGTGCCGAGTTTCTTAGGTTGTAGGGACGGCTGACGGGGGTAATGAGAGAAGTCCTGTGTAAATTTGTGCTATTATTAAGCCGAAAAGAGACAAAAGCCTGCTTCCAATCTTCTGACCCAAAGGAACCTAAGTTTTGTAAATTGACATCTATTTGAGTAACAAGTATTAGAAGCTGTCGGATACAGCAGTTTTCGTGTGAACTTTTTTTGAATTTGTTCAATTTTTGAACGGCTAACTTCATTCATGAGACCGAAAATGGGACAACAGTATTCAAAGTGGGAAGCACGAACATACAATAAAGTCTTAATTTCAGTTCAGGAAGATAGAAATTATAAGAGATAAATTCGCAAATCTGTGCGGCTTCGGCTGTAATTCTATCGGTGTGAGGAGAAAGGTCTGATTTATTGGTGTAGCTTAATCCTACGTCCTTGATACTGGAACATTCAGTCATTGGGTAACCTTGAAAAATAACAGGTTGTGGCAGCCTTTTAGGCCCAAAGCACATGTATCGGCACTTAGAAACAACTTCGCAATATTTAGGGAAGGCTTTTCAGCGAAGTGGGCCTCTTCGGCTGTCTGCTTTTCTTCGGAGAGCTTTTTAGCCTGCTCAAAGATCGGTGTGACCAAGGGCAGAATGGAAGTGTCGTTCTGTTAATGCAAACGACGAGAGTTTTCGCAGCCTACGACGGAAAGACAGAGGAAGGTACTTTTCATCCTTGGCATGTATTACTTTCTTACGGGGGACAAAATGGAGGATGAGTGGATTCAGCACTTTGTACGGCACATCGATACAAACATTTACATCCAAACATTGAAAAAATTCAGACCAGTTGAGAGAGTTTAGATCTGTCAGTTGTTCCGCCGTGTTTGCTGATCGAAAGTGATGATAAAAACTACGTTTTTGGGCAAATGTTTCATCCGCCTCTAGTCCTCGTGTGGTAACAACTGTGAAATGGTCTGAACTCCCAAGTGCGTCTAAGGATGACACTGAAAGTGGTTCGCACTCCCTACAAAAAATGAGGTCGAGTATGTTTGCTCCTCGAGTGGGAAAATTGACTACCTGATCCCGCATGCTGATATACCCTAATACTAGCATTTTGTCCTGCAAAAACGGTTGTTATAGCGTTTCGGGCGTGGGAAAATAGGATAGATGGCAAAGAAACTGTTTCGAAGTAAGTGTAAATTTAAAAAATTTAGTCGAATTCGCTTTCCGTGGCTGCTGGGAGTATGTTGTTCCGCAAGTAAATTGAAGAACTAGAGTAAAGTGACTTAAACTTCAGAATGGTAAGTTGGACCTGCGGTAAGAAGAAGTAGACGACCTCCTAACCAAGTTTACAATTTTTCGGGAAATTCAAGAAATTTGTAATTTTTCGGTTCTTCTCGCAATAAGTTAAACGAGACTACACCTTAGGCAAATCTTCATATATCAATCAACAACACTTCTAAATGCAGCAAAATAAAAATGCATTTAGCATTTATTAAAGTATATTCCACTGCGTGTCCTAATGCCCCACTAAAACAGAGCGGAACAAGCAAACTCCTTTAGCGGCTGACTGCGTCCAACCAGGCCTAAGGGAATTGACTGTCTGTTGTGTGGGGTGATGAAAGTTGTTTTTACATGACTGTGAAGCGAGTTCAAGTGGTCTGTGAGTGATGCGTTGCAATTATCCGAGGGGATGTCGCCTGCAAAGCCTCCCTGGTGTGTTGGCCAGAGGTGTCGCTTAAACTGGCTCTTAGGAAGGCGCGCTTATTAAGCTGAAGTCACCTGTCAGGCCCGCAGGCCCGCCGAAGAACAGGGGGCGTTGACGCGCCTGCTATCGGTAACCAGCAGCAGCTGCGAGGTCAAGTTCCAAGGGTCGGCGGCGCAAGGCGGTGAAGCAGTTGTTCGTGAGGACGCATGACTTTGGGTCTTCGGGGCTTGGAGAACAAAAGGGGGAGAAGTTCTCTGGCTCCCACCACAATATACACCCTTTTCTAAAGCATCAGAAACATTTGCTGTGTGGAGGCGTTAGATGCAGAAACTGCCTGTGTCAAATTGCCTTTCTTAAGCGGGGATATCAACTTAGTTTTATCCGCAAGTGCAGCCAATGCCTGCGGTCAAAAAAGGACAGGGACGTCACTTTCGAAAAAAGCTCGTTTTATATAATTACCTCTTCTAGGTGACGACAATTTAGGTATTAATAGAACACGCATCCCAAGAAATTGTAATTTGAAGGAGAAGATGTTCTTCAAATTTTAGGTGCTATATAGCGACACCTACGTTGTACCATTGAAAGGGCATACAGTGCGGCCGAACTCATAGTTCGCAGTCCTAAAAAAGTCTCTACCGATTTCACACACAAAGGCCGGCTTGCCAGTGCACGCCGCTTCAAACTGTGTCAATGCGTTTACATGTACCTGCGGATGCATGTTTATTGGGTAAACGCAACGGCAATTGGCAGTCTGATCTATAGAGCACCTGCCTAGATGGCATTTAAAGCACGAGAACAGACTTCAACGCTCCCCCATTGCTAAGAATTTGCTTGATACGGGACACCCCGTTGACCCAAAAACATCCTTCCAAGTACTGGCTCGGGCACCGACAACTTGTGCTTTGCGCTATCTGAAGGCGGCCTGTTTGCGGCCGTAAAAACCCGACCCATGCCATAGCTGTATGCTTTAAATTTGCCCCATGACATTGTTGGGCATTTAGGCTGGAACACGTCGACTTGGTCATGGGCAGCAGCGACTTAAGCGAGACAGGGTAAAGGCTTGCCATCTGGTCTCGACTACGCCGATGATGTTGTGCTGCTAGCCTCAAGCTTTGGTGGTTTACAGTCTGTAAGGCCGCGGGTAAATGAGATCGCTATGTCGGTTGGCACGTTCATAAATGCCGGAAAGATGAAATTATACTCGAGCTGCGTCCCTGACCAGGAGAAGGCACTCCTGCGGAAGAAGACGGCTTTAAATACCTCAGGGCGAGGCTGCTACCGAATGGGCAGAGCAAGGACGAAATTGCCTCCCGCGTAGATGCTGCTTGCTGGGTCTTCTCAATACTTCGAAAGTGCCTATGGATCCGACGCGACATCCCCATGACCATGAAGACTCCTGTATACCGCGCATAAATCCGGTCAGTCCTCTATTGATGTGAATGCTGGACGGTGCGCGCTGTATATGAGCGAAGAATGGAGGTATTTGACGGCCTCTTCTTGAGGAGCGCGTTAAGTATAGCGACTTTATCTCGAACGAGACAGTTTGCTCACGCTGCGATCGCATCGCGAGGATATCTCAGGCCATCCAAGGAAGGTAACTGAGGTGGTTTGGGCACGTTCTCCGTCGCCCGCTCTACGAGCTTAGCTATGCTGCCCTCGATCCAGCACCGCGGCCCGCCTGGAAGCGTCGAAGACTTGGCTCAACATCGTCCGTCAAGGCATGACATATGTTATTGGACCTTCGGATTTCAGTCTCCGCTGCTGGAAAAGAGACTGAATTGAGCTCTCCAGAGAGGAACCGTCCGCAATATTATTGAGGCCGGCTGGATGAGGCATGATTACAGCTGTAACAAGTACTAGCAAGTACTGGTCACACTACATCGCGTCTGTCGATGGCTTCTCTTCTCAGCCTTACCCAATCTGCTTGTTGACCCTTCAGTTTAAATGCGCGGCTCTGCTTAGGCCTCTCCCCCTCCCTCGTCACACCGTTCTTTACAGGCCATCTTGCCTGCAGCAGACCTATGCGAAAGT
>JAYGXS010000430.1:3186-15542 GCA_036362985.1 Ligula intestinalis
ATATTGTCAATATGCGTAGACAAAAATTGTAAGTGTATTTTTTTGTTGTAACCCGTCAACCCCCATGAAATATACACCTGCTGTCAAAGGACAGTCTTCAGTAGTATACAATGGCATTGTTACTTACCAAACTAACAGGATAGGTACCAAATCAAAGTCCTTGACATGTTTTTTGCCGGTATTCTGCCGCTGCTTGACAGAGCTGCTAGGGTTCCGGCTCATCAATGGGTCCCCCGCTTTTTATCTTCTTTCTGGTTGATATACCGGTTAAGGAAGTTCAGGTTTTTAATTTCAGGAGGAATAAATTTCTGATTGCTGTATAAAGCAGTATATGCATATGGTCAATATGCGTAGACATAAATTGTAAGTGTATATTTGTGTTGTAACCCGTCAACCCCAATGAAATATACACCTGCTGTCATAGGACAGTCTTCAGTAGTATACAATGACATTGATACTTACCAAACTAACAGGATAGGTACCTTCTCAAAGTCCTAGACATGTTTTTTGCCGGTATTCTGCCGCTGCTTGACAGAGCTGCTAGTGGTCCGGCTCATCAATCGGTCCCCCGCTTTTTATCTTCTTTCTGGTTGATATACCGGTTAAGGTATTTCAGGTTTTTAATTTCAGGAGGAATAAATTTCTGATTGCTATATAAAGCAGTATAGGTATATGGTCAATATGCGTAGACAGAAATTGTAAGTGTATTTTTGTGTTGTTACCCGTCAACCCCCATGAAATATACACCTGCTGTCAAAGGACAGTCTTCAGTTGTATACAATGACATTGTTACTTACCAAACTAAGAGGATAGGTACCTGCTCAAAGTCCTTGACATGTTTTTTGCCGGTATTCTGCCGCTGCTTGACAGAGCTGCTAGGGTTCAGGCTCATCAGTGGGTCCCCCGCTTTTTATCTTCTTTCTGGTTGATATACTGGTTAAGGAAGTTCAGGTTTTTAATTTCTGGAAATATAAATTTCTGATTGCTGTATCAAGCAGAACAGGTATATTGTCAATATGCGTAGACAGAAATTGTTACTGTATATTTGTGTTGTAACCCGTCAACCCCAATGAAATATACACCTGCTGTCATAGGACAGTCTTCAGTAGTATACAATGACATGTATACTTACCAAACTAGCAGGATAGGTACCTTCTCAAAGTCCTAGACATGTTTTTTGCCGGTATTCTGCCATTGCTTGACACAGCTGCTAGTGGTCCGGCTCAACAATGGGTGCCCCGATTTTTCATATGCTTTCTGGTTGAGATACCGGTTTAGAAATTTCAGGTTTTTAATTTCAGGAGGAATAAATTTATGATTGCTGTATAAAGCAGTATATGCATATGGTCAATATGCGTAGACAGAAATTGTAAGTGTATATTTGTGTTGTAACCCGTCAACCCCAATGAAATATACACCTGCTGTCAAAGGACAGTCTTCAGTAGTATACAATGACATTGTTACTTACCAAGCTAACAGGATAGGTACCTGCTCAAAGTCCTTGACATGTTTTTTGCCGGTATTCTGCAGCTGCTTAACAGAGCTGATAAAGTCCGGCTCATCAATGGGTGCCCCGATTTTTCATATGCTTTCTGGTTGATATACCGGTTAAGGAAGTTCAGGTTTTTAATTTCATGAGGAATAAATTTCTGATTGCTATATAAAGCAGTATAGGTATATAGTCAATATGCGTAGACAGAAATTGTCAGTGTATTTTTTTGTTGTAACCCGTCAAACCCCATGAAATATACACCTGCTGTCAAAGGACAGTCTTCAGTAGTATACAATGACATTGTTGCTTACCAAACTAACAGGATAGGTACCTGCCCAAAGTCCTTGACATGTTTTTTGCCGGTATTCTGCCGCTGCTTGACAGAGCTGCTAGGGTTCCGGCTCATCAATGGGTCCCCCGCTTTTTATCTTCTTTCTGGTTGATATACCGGTTAAGGAAGTTCAGGTTTTTAATTTCAGGAGGAATAAATTTCTGATTGCTGTATAAAGCAGTATATGCATATTGTTAATATGCGTAGACAGAAATTGTAAGTGTATATTTGTGTTGTAACCTGTGAACGCCCAATGAAATATGCACCTGCTGTCATAGGACAGTCTTCAGTAGTATACAATGACATTGATACTTACCAAACTAAGAGGATAGGTACCTTCTCAAAGTCCTAGACATGTTTTTTGCCGGTATTCTGCCGCTGCTTGACAGAGCTGCTAGTGATCCGGCTCATCAATGGGTCCCCCGCTTTTTATCTTCTTTCTGGTTGATATACCGGTTACGGAAGTTCAGGTTTTTAATTTCAGGTGGAATAAATTTCTGATTGCTGTATAAAGCAGGATAGGTATATTGTCAATATGCGTAGACAGAAATTGTGAGTGTATATTTGTGTTGTAACCCGTCAACCCCAATTAAATATACACCTGCTGTCAAAGGACAGTCTTCAGTAGTATACAATGACATTGTTACTTACCAAACTAACACAATAGGTACCTGCTCAAAGTCATTGACATGTTTTTTGCCGGTATTCTGCTGCTGCTTGACAGTGCTGCTATTGGTCTGGCTCATCAATGGGTCCCCCGCTTTTTATCTTCTTTCTGGTTGATATACCGGTTAAGGTAGTTCAGGTTTTTAATTTCAGGAGGAATAAATTTCTGATTGCTATATAAAGCAGTATAGGTATATAGTCAATATGCGTAGACAGAAATTGTAAGTGTATTTTTTTGTTGTAACCCGTCAACCTCCATGAAATATACACCTGCTGTCAAAGGACAGTCTTCAGTAGTATACAATGACATTGTTACTTACCAAACTAACAGGATAGGTACCTGCTCAAAGTCCTTGACATGTTTTTTGCCATTATTCTGCCGCTGCTAGACAGAGCCGCTAAAGTTCCGGCTCATCAATGGGTCCCCCGCTTTTTATCTTCTTTCTGGTTGATATACCGGTTAAGGTAGTTCAGGTTTTTAATTTCAGGAGGAATAAATTTCTGATTGCTGTATAAATCAGTATATGCATATTGTCAATATGCGTAGACAGAAATTGTAAGTGTATATTTGTGTTGTAACCTGTGAACGCCCAATGAAATATACACCTGCTGTCATAGGACAGTCTTCAGTAGTATACAATGACATTGATACTTACCAAACTAACAGGATAGGTACCTTCTCAAAGTCCTAGACATGTTTTTTGCCGGTATTCTGCCGCTGCTTGACAGAGCTGCTAGTGGTCCGGCTCATCAATGGGTCCCCCGCTTTTTATCTGCTTTCTCGTTGATATACCGGTTTAGGAAGTTCAGGTTTTAAATTTCAGGAGGAATAAATTTCTGATTGTGGTATAAAGCAGTATAGGTACATTGTCAATATGCGTAGACAGAAATTATAAGTGAATATTTGTGTTGTAACACATCAACACCAATGAAATATACATCTGCTGTCAAAGGACAGTCTTCAGTAGTATAAAATGTAATGTTACTTACCAAACTAACAGGATAGGTAACTGCTCAAAGTCCTAGACATGTGTTTCGCCGGTATTCTACGGCTGCTTGACAGAGCTTGTAGAGGTCCGGCTAATCAATGGGTCCCCAGCTTTTTATATTCTTTCTGGTTGATATACCGGATAAGGAAGTTCAGGTTTTTAATTTCTGGAAATATAAATTTCTGATTGCTGTATCAAGCAGAACAGGTATATTGTCAATATGCGAAGACAGAAATTGTAAGTGTATATTTGTGTTGTAACCCGTCAACCCCAATGAAATATACACCTGCTGTCAAAGGACAGTCTTCAGTAGTATACAATGTAATGTTACTTACCAAACTAACAGGATAGGTAACTGCTCAAAGTCCTAGACATGTGCTTCGCCGGTATTCTGAGGCTGCTTGACAGAGCTGCTAGGGGTCCGGCTAATCAGTGCGTCCCCCGCTTTTTTATCTGCTTTCTGTTTGATATACCGGTTAAGGAAGTTCAGGTTTTTAATTTCAGGAGCAATACATTTCTGATTTCAGTACAAAATCAGTATATGTATATAGTCAATATGCGAAGACAAAAATTGTTAGTGTATATTTGTGTTGTTACCCGTCAACCCCAATGAAATATACACCTGCTGTCAAAGGACAGTCTTCAGTAGTATACAATGACATTGTTACTTACCAAACTAACAGGATAGGTAACTGCTTAAAGTCCTAGACATGTGCTTCGCCGGTATTCTGCAACTGTTTGACAGAGCTGCTAGGGGTCCGGCTAATCAATTGGTTCTTCGCTTTTTTATCTGCTTTCTGGTTGATATACATCCTAAGGAAGTTCAGGCTTTTAATTTAAGGAGGAATAAATTTCTGATTGCGGTATAAATCAGTATATGTATATGCTCAATATGCGTAGGCAGAAATTTTAAGTGTATATTTGTGTTGAAACCCGTCAACCCCAAAAAAATATACACCTGCTGTCAAAGGACAGTCTTCAAAAATAAAAAATGACAATGTTACTTACCAAACTAAAAGGATAGGTACCTGCTCAATGTCCTAGACATGAGTTTGGCCGTTATTCTGCCGCTGTTTGACAGAGCTGCTAGGAGTCCGGCTCATCAATGAGTCCGTCGCTTTTTTATCTGCTTTCTGGTTGATATACCGGTTTAGGAAATTTAGGTTTTTAAATTCAGGAGGAATACATTTCTGATTGCGGTATAAATCAGTATATTTATATGGTCAATATGCGTAGACAGATTTTGTTAGTGTATATTTGTGTTGTAACCCGTGACCTCCAATGAAATATACACCTGCTGTCATAGGACAGTCTTCAGTAGTATACAATGACAATGTTAGTTACCAAACTAACAGGATAGGTAACTGCTCAAAGTCCTAGACATGTGCTTCGCCGGTATTCTGCGGCTGCTTGACAGAGCTGCTAAAGGTCCGGCTCATCAGTGCGTCCCCCGCTTTTTTATCTGCTTTCTGTTTGATATACCGGTTAAGGAAGTTCAGGTTTTTAATTTCAGGAGGAATACATTTCTGATTTCGGTAGAAATCAGTATATGTATATGGTCAATATGCGAAGACAAAAATTGTTAGTGTATATTTGTGTTGTTACCCGTCAACCCCAATGAAATATACACCTGCTGTCAAAGGACAGTCTTCAGTAGTATACAATGACATTGTTGCTTACCAAACTAACAGGATAGGTAACTGCTCAAAGTCCTAGACATGTGCTTCGCCGGTATTCTGCGGCTGTTTGACAGAGCTGCTAGGGGTCCGGCTAATCAATTGGTTCTTCGCTTTTTTATCTGCTTTCTGGTTGATATACATCTTTAGGAAATTCAGGCTTTTCATTTCAGGAGGAATAAATTTCTGATTGTGGTATAAATCAGTATATGTATATGCTCAATATGCGTAGGCAGAAATTTTGAGTGTATATTTGTGTTGAAATCCGTCAAGCCCAATAAAATATACACCTGCTGTCAAAGGACAGTCTTCAATAATAAAAAAGACAATGTAACTTACCAAACTAAAAGGATAGGTACCTGCTTAATGTCCTAGACATGTGTTTTGCCGGTATTCTGCCGCTGATTGACAGAGCAGCTAGGGTTCCTGCTCATTAATGATTCCCTCGCTTGTTTATCTGCTTTCTGGTTAATAAACTGGCTTAGGAAGTTCAGGTTTTTAATTTCAGGAGGAATAAATTTCTGATTGCGGTATAAATCAGTATATGTATATGGTCAATATGCGTAGACAGAAATTGTCAGTGTATATTTGTGTTTTAACCCGTCAACCCCAATGAAATATACACCTGTTGTCAAAGGACAGTCTTCAGTAGTATACAATGACATTGTTACTTACCAAACTTACAGGATAGGTACCTGCTCAATGTCCTTGACATGTTTTTTGCCAGTATTCTGCCGCTGCTTGACAGAGCTGCTAGGGGTGCGGCTCATCAATGGGTCCCCCGCTTTTTTTCTGCTTTCTGGTTAATTAACTGCTTTAGGAAATTTAGGTTTTTAATTTCAGGAAAATAAATTTCTGATTTCGGTATAAATCAGTATATGTATATGGTCAATATGCGTAGACAGAAATTGTTAGTGCATATTTGAGTTGTAACCCGTCAACCCCAATGAAATATACACCTGCTGTCAAAGAACAGTCTTCAGTATTGTACAATGACATTGTTACTTACCAAACTGAACCCGCGCGGTTTGAATTTTCGAGCAAAAACAAGGCGATTATATTTCAAGTTTTATACAGAAAGATACCGTCTTTGGACAAAAATTGAATCAAAAAACCTATTATTCTAAACAATCCTCCGTCCAATTTCCTACGATACCCCCACTGCTCGACGAGGAACTCTTCTCCAAATCGGGCATCTCACTGGAAATATGGGCTCTTCCTACATAGTCTTATTGTCCCAATCAGTCTCGTCAGGGTTCTGAGGAGTATCCACGGACAGGCTTAGTCGTTATATTTATAAACTGCTGTGTATAATTACTAGAAGACTATAATTATCTAAGTAAAGGCCACCTTATCAGTTTATATCTTGCTTTTTTCAGCCCAAATTAGTACCAGTTGGCAACTATTAGACTTCACTATCTCGGTGTATAATCGCTAGAAAACTTTATTCATATAATTAAGGACACCCTATCGTTTGTATTTTCCTTACGTCAATATATTCCCTGGTAGTAACTATTAGACTACACTTTCTCGGTTGCTGCTACGTCTAGTCTGACCGACGCCGCAATAGTTTATAAGTATAACGTTTGAGCTAAAGTTTAGCATGCAGAACTTAGAAGTCCACGACCAAACTGTGGATGGAAAAAAAGCCCTTTCGGAAGCCGGCGTCGATACTCGACCTTCGATTTAGGAGGCGAACGTCTTAGCCGCTCGGCCACTGCGACCCAGCTTTGCGACTCACAGAAAGCTAAGTGCATTGACAGAGTTGACACGATACAATTTGCCAACGAATTCCACGACCAAACTATCCCAGCCACTGCAACCCAGCTACGCGGCTCACAGAAAGTTATGTGCATTGACAGGGTTAACACGATAAATTCTGCCAACGAACTCCACGACCAAACTGTCCCGTGTGACAAGCAGTGCGACATAAGAGACAAGGGTATAAACCCTACGGCCACTATGACCACCTCGCACAATTCACATAAGGGTAAGAACAGTGACAGGGATGACACGCATTGCCCGACGACATGCGAACATTGCAAGCATTGCCCGAAAATATCAAAATTGGAGTCACGTATAGATTTACTAGGGGATGTTATCACATGGTTTCTCAAGAATGGAACATTAAAGCCGCTAGATGAAACCAGTGGAAATCAGCAGCTAGAATCCGTCTTGACGGAAGTCGCTACCAGGCACCAGCCAATCGGTCCAATTGCGATTAAAACTGAAGAGAAGCAAACACAAACAAGCCCTAATCTACCGTCCCAAGAAAGTTCAGGTTCTGGGATCATCAAAACGGCCAGGAGAAGAGGGAAGCGTCTACCTGACCAACCAGTCTTACCCTCTTTACAGGTCAAAACTAGTCAAATTGTACGAAAGGGGATCAGAGAAGAGCTGGGAGAAGAAAAAGAGACAGTATTTGCACCGAGACAACTGCGGTCCGATGCACACAAAGCGATGAAGCGAAGGAAGCCGCCGAAAAACAAACGAGGGAGCCCATACTTACAGTGCACGCCCCCACAGTTGATCAATCAGCCACCGCTGAGACGCGTTTAAACAATCTCGCCGTAGATAACAAAAACACGATTGGTTCGCCCCGTAAAGTGCAGGCTGCCGTCAGCAAAGACACGAAGGAAAACACAAAAGCGTTGCACCAAGAAGTGACCGACGGCGTGGAGGGGACGCAGAAAGTCACCGATAGGGGCAAAAGTTTCGTAATACCAGGTCTACCGGAATCCACTGCCAGTACTGCTATTAACCAGAAAGTGGGTGACAGTGTCGCAGGCCCGAGCCTGAAGCCCACAGTAGAAAACGAGGGCAGCACATCAACCATAGAGTCCGGTCGCACACAAGATGGTCACAATAGCAGCACAAGGGCTGTTAACGAGCAAGCAAGCGACAGTGTCGTAGGCAAGAAAAATGGCACTAAGAGAGAAGCCAGCATCATCATACAGGGATTAACGGAATCAACCGCAGCCACTCCCATGGACCGGCATTCCGCAGATGTCCAGCTCTTCCATGGCCTTATGAACAAAATGCTGGGACCCAATGTACCATTAGAGTGCGAAAAGGCCTTCCGCCTTGGCAAACGGCCTGAGAGCCCAACTGGAACGGCACGTCCCAGACCTCTGAAAGTGGTCATGACAAGAAGCCAAGACGCCAAGCTCTTTCTATCTAGGCGTTTTAAAATAAAAGACTCTGACCCGGGAGTTTTTTTTCAACAGGAGTTCTCAGCTGCAGAACGGAACAAACGTCGTCAACTTGTTTCCGAAAAGAGGTAGCGGGCCAGCAAGGGCGAACAAAACTTGGTTATTTACAACAACCAAGTGATTCAACGTCCATTGTTCTCACCTTGGATAGGTACGTTCCGGATAACCACACAGTCGGCTCAGTAGAGGGAGGATTGAGCCCAATCGAAAAACATACAGAGGCAGAACGAAGGGTAAAAACATTTGGTTATTTAGAACAACCAAGTGATTCATCGTCTACTGTTCTCCCTCAGGAAAGGTCCTCCCCGGATGACCGCACAGTCGACCCGGTAAGGGGCGGGGTGAACCTGACTGTAACAAATTCTCGAGCAAACAGAAAGTTAACTTTCATGTACACAAATGCACAGAGTATGCTTTCAAAGCTTGACGAGCTGAAGATTCATGCCTTTGAGTGATCACCAGATATAGTTTCCATAACGGAAACTTGGCTGTCTGAACAGGTAGCCGACGGCGAGGTATCCATGCCTGGCTATCAACTGTTCAGAAAAGACAGAGAAGGTCGTCAAGGCGGTGGCGTAGCAACATACGTGAAAAATGGACTCACAGTTTTAGACAAAACGGATAAACTGGCGTGTACTTCCGAGGCCATCTGGCTGTCCATTAAAGTACCAGGTGCACCCAACCTCGATGTACTGACACTCTACCGACCACCGAGAAGAGAGCCAGTAGTGGATGCCTCCTTGCTAGAGGAGCTGGAAAAGATTACTGCCCGATCGGACATCCTGATTGTGGGGGACTTTAACGCGCCTCACATCGACTGGGGTGCGGCCTGCGCACATAGCTCCGATCTAACCTTCGACAGCTGCCTTCTGAGCATGACTCTGAAGTTATTTCTCACGCAACACGTCACTTTTCCGACAAGGATGCGCGATGGCCAACAGTCCAACTGTCTGGACCTCGTTCTCACGAAATCGCAGGACAGCATCGACGAAGTGTCATGTCTCCCACCACTAGGTAAAAGCGACCATGTTGTACTGCTATGGGAGTAATCGTTATTTTCAATACCGGAGAGACCCTAAACAGCCAGACGAAATATTTGGTGAGGCGATTTCGATTGAATGAAGACCGAACTCACGCACGCCGATTGGGAAACTCTATTTTCTGGAAACATAACTGCGGACTGGGAAGCGTTTCGGACCACACTGCACAGACTCATCGACAACCACTGTCCAATTTCGCGACAAAAGGTGAACACAAGACCGCGATGGCTTACGCAGGCCTTAAAAAAAAAGTGAACAAAAAGCGGAAGCTGTGGAAAAAAATGCTAGCAGACAGGACTCCTGCATCTGTCAGTGCCTACAAAACTCAGAGAAACCGGGTCAAGGGTCTTATTCTCAAAACAAGACGGGCTTTCGAAGCAGACCTGCTAAACCGGGCCACAGTGAACCCCAAACTGTTTTACAGTTATCTCAGGCAGATTACCAAAAACAAGGATCCGATACCCCTGCTAAGGACCGCCGAGGGAAGAGACTTGATAGATGATGAAGCGAAGGCTGATCATCTGTCGAAATTTTTCCGATCAGTCTTCACAAAGGAAACGGCATACGATCACCCCACCGACGACACCGAAGCGGATACAGTATTTGAGACTGTCCAATTCCCCGAGGCTGCTGTTCTCAAGGAACTCTTAAGCTTAAAAGAATCTAAGTCACCAGGTCCCGACAACGTACCAGCCAAGATTTTGAAGGAGCTCGCCAATGAGTTGGCCAAAGCACTCTCTATGCTCTTCCAAACCTCCTTCGAAACCGGATGCCTACCAGTAGATTGGAAATCCGCGAGGATTACACCGCTATACAAGGGGGAAGCCGGGTCTCATCGAATAACTACCGACCAGTCAGCCTTACTGCAATCTGTTGCAAAATCATGGAAAAAATTATCAAGCAACAACTTATGCAGTTCCTGGAACAAAACCATCTGCTATCGGATGCTCAGCATGGTTTTCGTAGAGGTAGGTCCTGCGTTACAAACTTGCTCTACTGTTTAGAACGGTGGACTGAGGCAGTCGATAGTGGAAACTCAGTGCATGCTGTCTATATTGACTTCAAAAAGGCTTTCGATAGCGTGCCGCACCACCGCCTCCTTTATAAAGTCAGCCGCATAGGAGTAAGTGGTAGGCTCCTTACGTGGATAAAAAGCTTCCTAATCGGTCGCTCGCAAACTGTCCACATCAGCGACCAACAGTCAGCCAAGGTTGAGGCTGAGAGTGGTGTTCCCCAAGGCTCCGTTCTCGGCCCTATTTTGTTTGTTATCTACATCAACGACTGTGTCCGTGAACTGGATTGCGGTATCGCCATGTTTGCCGATGATATAAAACTTTGGAGCGAAATTCGAACTGTGGCTGACGAAGTGCACTTACAGGAAAATTTAAATAGACTTCAAAAATGGTCGGCGGACTGGCTCTTACCGTTCAATGAGAGCAAGTGCACCACCATTCGAGTTGGCAAATGCGGTTCTTCAAACGGCATGGCTTACCGACTGAATGACATACCATTGAAGGAAGTGAACGCCCAGAAAGACTTGGGAGTCTGGATCACGCCCTCGCTTAAACCCTCCCTGCATTGCACAAAGGTAGCCAAGTCCGCGATTTCGATCCTATACCTCGTCAAACGAGCTTTTTCTACCTTCAATGAAGAGTGCTTCACAAAAGTCTTCGGAACCTTCGTACGACCGCACCTAGAACCCGCTATTCAAGCTTGGAGACCCTGGGCCAGGAAAGACATCAACATCCTGGAAAAGGTACAACGGCGCGCAACCAAACTTGTTATGGGACAGGGCTCGCAGCCTTATGAAACACGGCTGTCGAATCTCAACCTCTTCCCTTTGCGCTACAGGCAGCTTCGGGGGTACTTGATACTAGCATTCCGCGTATTACGTCTTCAAGACTGCTGCCTTATATCAGGGGATTTTTTCGAATTAGCAACGACCACGAATCTGAGGGGTCATTCCCTCAAATTAAAGGTGACAGGGGCCAGGCTGGACGCTCGGAAACACTTCTTTTCAAAAAGGGTGGTCGGAGCGTGGAATGCGCTTCCTCAGGACGTTGTTATGTCGGAATCGCTAGAGGGTTTTAAGCGAAATCTGGATCGATATAGCAGTGCCCGATGGATCGGAACTGACAATTTGCAATAACAATAATACTACTTCCGATTTTTAAGTAGTATTAGTTTTTATATTCATTCACGTTTGCTATTTATTACGCCCTCCCACGCACAGCCTCATGCGAAGGTCTCCGCGGTCTACCCTACTTGGCTATCTGCGTACCGTGATTACCCGCTGGCGATCTTATCAGCCAGACCTGCCGGTCTAAACGGTCACCCTTGGTTCGACCCAAAGCGGACTGTCGACGATCTGGACAGATGCCTCCAGTTCCGTGGCGGACTCTGCAATCAGCAAGGAAAAATCAGGAAGTGGCTTCCACACGGTGATGATCCTGGGAACCTTTGCAATGCCCCCTCCCAGTGGGAACTCCCTTTTTTCTCCTAAATCACACGCATTCCCCCCACAAGGGCGACAGTTCTTCTCCTAAAGATCCCTGAGTAGTTTTTTCACTGTCTGCTCCTATTTTCATCCTATGACTCAGGACAACTGGCCTCGCCAACAGTCTAAGCAACAAATTTTTTGCTACCACTGCACATATGTTCAAATAGGGCACTCAACGGAATTTTTCCTACATACCCTCAATATACTGATACTGATACTGAAACTAATAGGATAGTTACCAGCTCAAAGTCCTAGACATGTGTTTCGTCGGTATTCTGTGGCTGCTTGACATAGCTGCTAGGGGTCCCGCTCATCAATGGGTCCCCCACTTTTTTATCTGCTTTCTGGTTGATAAACTGCTTTCGGAAGATCTGGTTTTTAATTTCAGGAGGAATAAATTTCTGATTGCGGTATAAATCAGTATATGTATATGGTCAATATGCGTAGACA